>ML419328.1:56590-220733 GCA_005239525.1 Nicotiana knightiana
TTTATCTTAATTGGTTTGTTTATTAAATCTTATTCTTAATTATTCAATTGCTTGATCATCAATTGACTACTATCTACGAATCTAGGGTTGAACTCGGGAGAGGGAATTCTAGATTGCATATAAGATTGGGTAGAGCAAGATCTTAACCCTTCAGGGGAGCGGATTTGCGGTTAGGATAGGAATATACCTAATCGCCTTGCTTGGTTATTATACGGGAATTATTAATGCGTTCTTGTTAATCCTGATTCCATAGGAATATAGGCGTTAGGTTAGCTTGAATAGGCGAGTTGTACTTCGGGAGAAGGCTACGAGCAATATTAACCTCGTCAATCAATAAACCTGATTAGAAGATTTAGGTCGAAAACTCAACGTGATTGTTTAACAACCCATAACTCTAGAATACCAATTTACCTTGAATTCATCTTTAAGTTAGTTGTCTATTTAATCTTTTGATTTACTACTTTAGATTAATTCTAGTTAAATGTTTGTTTGAGTCAGTTTAGTTGATAGTTAAATCACAAGTCCCTGTGGGTACGATATCTGGACTTAAAATCCTATATTACTTGTCGACCACGTACACTTGCGTGTGCATTGGGAAAACAACCAACAAGGGTTCTTACGAACATTGGGTACAGTCTCCTTTGCCTGTATGACTTTAGTGTCAGTTACTGTCTGAATCTTATCCTTTAGAGTGGGACACTCATCAATGGTATGAAATTTCATGCATGAGTGATAGGCACATGTCTTGTTTGGGTTAATCCACTAAGAAGAGTTCTCCATAGCAACAACGGGAATGGGAGTGACATTACTTGCAACATTCAGTCTCTCGTATAATTGGTCTATGGTTTTAGCAATCGGAGTGTATTGTCTAGGTTGTCTGCGATCAAAATTTGGTCTCGGTTTTTGGTAATTTTGGAGGGCTGGTGGTGGTGGGTGGTAATATGTGGGTTAGGTGTTATTAGTGTGGTAGGTGGAAGCATGTTGTTGGTATCTTAGGGGTGAAGGCTGGTATGTGGGTGGAGGTGTTTGGAATGTGAGAGGAGACTTCGGACCCTGGGATACCATTACTGCACCCACTTCTTTCTTCTTGGACATACCTCCTAAGTGCAAAGCATTATTTGTGTCCTGGAGTGCTTCGTGTCACTATTCCGCTCTTGATCCCTTCTTCTATTCTTTCTCACATCTTGATGATGTCAGTGAATTTATGGTTTTCAATAACCATCAGCCTTTTGTAGTGTTATGGGTCTTGAGCTCTCATGAAGAACTTATTCATTTGTTCTTCTTCAAGTGCCAGCCTTATTTTCGCAACTTCAGATCTTCAGCGAGTGGCAGACTCGCGAAAGGTTTTCATTGGGTTCTTCTTGAGATTTTGAATGTAGAAACCGTCTGGTCCATTTTTTGTGTATAAGCTTAATCGATCCATTAAAGTTGATTCCATGCTCACCTAATTAACACACTTCTTTGGGTTCTGACTTATGTACCAAGTCAAAGCATCTCTAGTGAGGCTCCTCATGAACAGCTTCATATGAATTTGTTCATGTTTTCCAACCCCTACAACTTTGTAATAGTATGTTCTTAGATGCACTTTTGGATCACCAGTTTCATAGAACAGTTCGAACGTGGGAGGTTTGTAACCCTCCGGCAGTTCTACATCTGGTTGAATGCACAAGTCCTCATAATTCAAACCCCCAGTTCCCTTGCCACCTTCGACACTATGAACTCTGCCAGTGAGCTTCTTGAGTTCTTCTACCATGTTCCTGATGAGCAGGTCATTCTCTATGGATTTCGGTATATATAGGATTTGTTTTGGTGTATGGTTTGAATTTTCCACATATATGGAATAACTTTAGTGAACTTCGGGAATCTATGCATAATAGTGGTCATTGGTTGAATTTTGAGGATTAGGAGTAGGTTGTGGTGCAATATGAGGAGTGTGGTAAGTGGTAGTTTACAGGTATTGAGTTGGGTTATGGTGGTGTTGTTGAGGAGTATGTACTGGTGGAGAGTTAAGGTTTTGAGGAGGTGTAGGGTACTGGTGTAGTGTAGGATGATTTGGTATCAGGTTTTGCTTTTATGTGTTTTGTGGTGGCGTTTGGTTCTTGGTATTTGTATTTTGTTGATTAATATCAGGGACGTTTGGGGCGAGGGAAAGGTTTACTAAGTTCCAGACCTGCTCAATTTTCCCTTGTAGCCCCAGAATTTTTTTTTCCAGGCATAAGACGAATTCGTTCTGTGCCGGAGTGCTTCGACCATCTGATGTTTCAACATTTTCTACTATAGTAGCATTGTCTTTTCTGATACCACTTAAATCATCCATTTTTCCTTTCCCTTTGTTTCAACCTTTAGGATCACTTGGTGGAGGAGGAGGTGGAGGACCTCTGGATCTACTGTGATATGTGGATGATGCTAGTATGATGAACCAACCTTGGGGAATGGGAATAACCAAAATATAAAAAAACAAACAAAAGGTAACCAAGTCAATAAGGATATTGGAAGAATGCTCGCAATATTAAATATGTTTTGAAAAATCACGTAATAAATCACGTCCTAATTTGGGGGACCTCGTATTGCCGTAAGTAGGCCTAAACGACGCATAGACTTGGAGGAAATTGATGCCAATAATTGCGTCATTTCATTAATGCAAAAATTAATAAAATCCTTACTAAATGATAATAATAAGAAAGTTATTAATGGAACTTGCCTTATTACAATCGCAATTTAAAACTAAGATAGAAAGTAGTAAAGAACATCATTTCCTAATCTAGTTGGCCTCATAAGGACTTTTCCCGTGCTTGGCTCTCTTAGCTCCAACAATCAGGTTTCCCAGGTCGCGCATATCCAGCATTAGGACTTTTCTTGTGAGAGTCTCTTCATCATATTTCCCTCAAGCTCCATCAACCCTTGCTCCAAATATTCCAATCTCTCTGTTGATTTAGTAGAAATTTCCCTCCATTCGTTGATCGCTTCCATATCCACTTTGTGTTGTTCCAGATGCCTAGCTTCAGACTTGAACTCCCTTTTTCGTAACCTCTTATACTTGACTTGTGCTTCAGCAGTGTCATCTATGATCATGTTTTTCAGATTAATTCCCGGCTTGACGTCTCCTTCTATATCTTCCACTAACGATGATGGGTAGAATTACACATGGCCGGCATGATACCTATCTGGTTCAATAGTGTCCCTTTCTAAATTGACCTTCTGGTTCCACATATGTCGTGCCTCAAACTTGAATGGAATGATGTCCCCTTTAAAATCTGCTTTGTACTGGACCATGTTTGAAACCCGAGGTGTAACCTATTTTCTTCCCGCTTGTCTCATTACCCTAATAGAAGCATAAAGATAGATGTCTCTTAACCCAATCAATACCAAATGAGTAGCCTCTCTTGACCTGATGATGAACTCACTACTAGGAAACCATTCAAACATCCAATGTACCTGTTTGTCTGTCAGATTGTTCAAGAAACACACCCAACTTACAATATTTACTAGTGGTGAAAACCTGTGTGGGATAAATGTCATTCCCTTTGGGTGATTTTAAGCTATTTAATGGTAGTCGTAAAAGTTCCTAACGATATTCTCCCATCTAAAAATTGTCAGGCCCCATGATGGGGAGGCCTGGTTGGCACCCGGTGTCGTGCTAGCCCGAGCGAACAACTCCGTAACTTATTGTTTTTATTCTATAACTATCATGGGCTAGCATGGACACAACTCATAATGTATAACTATAAGTGGAAAAACATTATCAATGAACCATCGTTCTTAAAACATGAGTACATATGGTCCATCAAAGCCTCTGACATATTGTACAAAATGGACTTCAGTCTACAAAGCCTTTAAGATTATTTGACATGAAATGGGATAGGGTACCGGCCTACCCATAAGTCTGCAGCAAAACTCAGACACGATGACTAATAGACTCGGCTGCACTCTGAATAAGTCTTATCAATCCTTCGCTGAATGTCAATCTTTTCTACTCCGATGGCTCGTCAAATTGATTATCTATATCTACATGCATGAATGCAGCGTCCCCAACAAAAGGACATCAGAACGAATAATGTACTGAGTATGTATATTACGACCGAAATGGATGGGCTGCGACGGGCACCCTGTACCTTATTCAACCGAGTACCAACATAACGTATCATACTAGCGTAGACAACTGAGACGGAAGGCTTCCATGAGATAAGTAGAATACAACGTGGGATACCAACTTATATAAGACATACGGTACTACAAGACCAAATATCCATGCGTATACTGAACATAGGCCGGCAAGTCCATATAATCTTTTACATACATGACATTTGTCTACAAGCCTCTAACAATACATAATGTTCATAAAGGTCGGTACCGAGTCCCGCCATAAAATAATACACGTCTAAATCGTACTAAACAAACGAGCAACTCCAAAGAAAATGGAGCGCACCAACATCTTCCGCTGAGCTGATAGCGTACTTTGAGGGCTCTCGATCTGTCTATCGAGACCTGCGGGCATGAAACGCATCATCTCCAGGTAAAAAGGACGTCAGTACGAATAATTTACCGAGTATGTAAGGCACATAAATAAGTACATAGCAGACATGGAAGAAGTATAGAGTAAATGACTCAACCTGTAAGTCTTGATAACTCTGTAAATCATGAAATAATTGTAGCTTCATGCATATGCGTATGAGTGTCATGTCGTGCATAGGTACATATTTCATAACATCATCTGGCCTCTGAGGGAATCCCATCATATCATATCAGCCACTGTGTGTGAAATCATCAACGCATACCAGTTGATCAGGTGGTGGTGCGTATATAACGCCATAACCTTTCCAATATTCCATATACATATATATATGCGTATATAATGCCATCTAGTAATAGATCTATTTGCATGTATAAATGCATGAAATTCATATGAAATGCGTTGATAAAATCTCTCGGTACGTCATAAGACCATTATGCCATTGATTAATACCATGAAATAAACTTTACCAACTTACGTATTTTTGAGACCCATGAACAGATGATAGAATAATACGACACTTGGGGAATCAATAATATAGACACCCCTAGTATTTCCATGAATAGAACCATTCGTTCCAATTTTAACTAAAAATGATCCTTTGTTGTGTGCTTGCGTATTTCTGCTTAGTTCTTGTCTATTCTTGATCGAGTTTTTTTTTTTCTAAGAAAATAATCTTCAAGGAGTTCAGCTAATTGGTACATATTTTTTTATTAATAATCCATCCATTTCTTATCAAATCCAAAGACCGTCATATCTCACATGGAAAGTAAATACTACATAACAGTTTCTTAAGTTGCGTATTTCGGTCGTATCGTTTGTATTATTCGAATCATGAAAAAAATAAAGAAGGGATAACCTTAACATACTTGGATTAGGGAAAACTCCGTATAATACTCTTGGAGAAGATTGCACCATTTTTCTTTAGAACCGCAAAAATTTACGGTGCTATGATTCTAAAAAATTCTCATTGGAATTGTGTTGTTGCATATTGGATTAAATTAAGAACCACAAAGTTGGATTGAATTAGCTTATGTTCTTGAAGTATTTGAACTAGCAAAATGATATATGGTTCTTGCCTTAGGATTATGGACGTTTTGGTTCTTTTGTCCAAATGAAATGGAACAAGACTTGTAATAAGTCTTTACTTATTAAATTCTAATTAATCTTAGATAGCCACCTAGTACTTAGAATGACTAAGATTCATTCTCTTAGTTTGTGTCCTTCTTTTGGGGGGGGGGGGGGGGGGGGAGAGATTAATCTTATCCACTAATTTATTAATTAACTAGGTAATGTCATGTTACCGGTACTCAACCAATAACACGTATAATTAAGAATTATCTCAAATTACTTAAAATTATATTTATTTCTAATATACTTTATTCATCATACTACCGTGGTCATATGGTACTTTGCATGGTACTAGTCCATAATTTTTGGGTATTATCGCTCGACCCGTATTTTATCCCAAATCGACCACCTTCCACGAAACTCGTTTTCTTTAATTTGTGTACATTCTATTCTTCATGACACTTACTTATCGCTTGTTATAAATAGCACAATCCTTATAATCTCCAAATAATCTTTTCCTTTGACTGATGTCAATTATCTTATGACAAATTCAGCGTACAATCCGACAGGGTACAACATCATCGTAATTTAATACTACGGGACATAATACTGACGTAATATTGTGGGCGTAACATCATTCCCCCCTTTGGAATATTCGTCCTCGAATGTTGACTGATGCTCTTATCATTTTCATAACTTTAGCTCTTGTAAATACCGTAATACTCTCCTTGTCATTTAGGCAATCATTCCGTGAATAAATCCAAAGGCCAGGGAATTCCCTTCTTTCTCAGACTACGATTTATGGTCGTAATCCTTCAAGTCTCGTAGCTATTGCTACCTTCTATCATGAATCCTTTACGACTCTGTCCTTGTAAGTGCGCTTATGCGTCCCTTCCCTTCTTTTTCCTGTAGCTGTTAGCCAATTTCTAGGCCTTACTTTGTAAACATATACAGAGCTTAATAAGATGTCTCTTTGGGCATCTATAGGTATACTGAAGTTCTTCGCTCGGTACGTTGTAGAACTTGCGAATATTTCTATATCTTATTTCATAGACCTGAATATTTACCACATCTACGTAAGTCATACTATAAAAATAATTCTTACTTTGATTTATAATTACTGAGGTCTTCAACTAACTCCAGGTTACTCTCGTTGCTTATTCTTAAGGCTGATGGTCTAGTTTCATCTCATACTATTGAACTTTCATCTATTTATTGTTGATTCACCATCTACCAGTGATAATTTGATATCTTACGTAACACCGCCGCTAGGCTCATGTTTCATCGGGGAACATCTGAAATGATTAGACTGATCTACCTTGGGCAATATCATGCTTGCATAACCGTATCTGACAGCATCCCCATATGTTTCACCTTGCGTGGGTATTTTAATCGTGTCCAATTCATAAGATCCCTTTCTTTTCTTCGTCAGATCATTACTTAATCGAACGCCCAAACGTCATCCTTTATCTATCACAATTACACCCTCATTGTAATTGCCAGGGCAACGTTCCATCTCTTTCAAATGTTATTAGTCTTAGATTTCTTTGAATTCATTCAGGTTATAGTGAGCTTTGTATAACTTAGAGAAACTATCTGCTCTTCTTGTTTTCATGGGCTTAATCCTGAGGACTTATCCATTTTCGTTAGCTTCTCACTCATTTACTTAGTTGGTGTAACACTTTAGTTTCCTCTTCGCTCTGATAAACCTTTATGTAGGCTTAAAATACCTTATTTGGTCAAAGTGCATTGAAAATTACTGACCGGCTTCGGTCGGAAATATCGATCGTCTGAGGTTGATAGCTGTTAGCGACCATTATTTTTTCAACAAATTGAAAACAGTTGAAATTGGCCGATTTTTGTTCGATGCTAATCGATTTCTGTCTGTTATTCTGGACGCTTTTTGACAGCTTTTTAGTAGGGGAACTGATGATATTCTAGGGTCCTCTGTCATTTGTATTCTTGTTTTATTTATTACGTGATTATTCGTGTCTCTTTCTTGTATTGCTCTTTCTGCTTATCATCTGCACAGGTAAAATATTGAATGAGTATCTTTTAATTTAAATCTCGTCACTACTTCACCGATCTTAATCAAGATACTTACTGAGTATATGGGTTCGGTTGTATTCACACTACACTTCTACACCTTGCGTGCAGATCTTGGAGCTACATAGTTGTGGAAGACGGAACCTTGCGTTGAAGTCGTACCTGCGTCCTCGATTCATGCTATCTCTTGATCATGGTAGTTTAGGATTCATCTATGTTTATGTAAACTTCAAAAATATATTGTATTTCTTCTTCATATCGATTTTGTAAATCTGGATCATATTGGCCCATGACTTGTACTATCAGTTCTTGGAAGGTTGTATAAAATTCGGTTATTTACTTCTTGTTGTTAATAAGCTATTAATTGAGTTACATCATTCTAAGTTTGGCTTACAGCAGTGGGTTTAGGTGAATTTTGGATCGTGATATATCTATATGGCATGTGACTCTTTAAGTAAGTAATATTTAATTTTGTACTTATTGGTTATGGTTATACAATGTATGACATATCGTGTATGATATACCCCGCGCGAGCGCGGGTGAAAACCTAGTATTGTTATATGAATATTGGTAAGTCGTGTGGTTTCCACTAGTCTCGAACGTTTTTTGAGAAAGGACTACATAGCAAGAAGACGATCGAATCATCATGTTATTCAAAATGGGTAAGCATGCATTCAATATAGCCATTATTAAGAACATAAAGTTCTCCCTAGTTCCCTCTTTTCTTTAGGGATATATCTAGTACACTATGTAGACAATTAAAATTTTATTGAATTTAAATCCATAATAAAATTTGGATTTAATCTCAAATAAATGTATTTTAGGCCATATAAATATTATGGGCTAATGTAATTGAATTAATTATATAAGTCCAATATATATGGATTAAATAAATAAATCTTAATCCATTGGGCTAGTCCACTTAATTGGGATAAAGTGATAGGCCCAATTCATTAGGCCCAAGATTTCATCTTCCTAGAGGCCCAAATGGATGCCCACGTGTCAAATGACGTGGCACGCCAATGTCACGCGGAAGAGATAATAGAATCATGCCAAGTGTCAAAATAACAAAGCATGCCAAGTCACATTAAAAGGCCAATGAAATCGTGCCATGTGTGCAAGTGACATGTTCTGGCCAATCAAATGCGGCCATGTCACACTTTAATTTGATTGGTCGGAAAGAGTTTGTTCTTATCATAACTCTTCCTTCCCACAACTATAAATAGGGGTCTTCATAACTCAAAGGAGCCCAGAAGTTATAACAAGAAGCAAGAGAGAGCTCGTGGATCAAACGCCGCAAATTTTCAAGCTTCAAGTAATCAAGTTCAAGTTCTAGAAATCAAGTTCAAGTTCAAGAATGAAGAACGAATCAAGGTCAAGTTCAAGAAATTAAGCTCAAGCTGAAGAACAATATCAATCGTTCGTGACAACAAATTCAAATTCATGATCAAGCTCAAAAGCCCTCAAATTTATACTAGAAAAGTAGAATCAGAGGATTCATAAAGATTGTAACGCTCAAATATTTGAAATCAAATACTATGATTGTTGCAATATCTTTCGGTCTTGATTTCATTTTCTCGACGCAATTTAGTGTCTACAAATTCTGGCACACCCAGTGGGACAATCTCTACCTCTCATCTCAACTTTTCAATCATCAAAGTTTAAGAACAACGAAATGGCTTCCAAGAAAATCAACTCCAGTTCAACTTACGCCAAGGCTGCTAATTCTAGGTTCTATGCTGATGTGGAAAACATACTCGAAGTTACCTTTGGAAGCTTTGGACCAGTTACGAGGAGCAAAGCAAGCTTGTTAGGACAACAAGCACCCCAAGTGTCATCCGTATCTACCCCTATTTTTGGATCTTCATCCTCAAAAGGATCAAGATCTTCCACAAATACACCCGAAGGAGGAAGCAATGTTGCTGAAAAGATCAAGAAAACTCTTGCTCTGCTTGACCTCTCCGGATCCAAGCACTCTGTTGTGAAGGAATATGATGACGCTTCAAGTGATGGATCCTCCCCACTTACACCACATAGCGTGAGCCAATCAAGGATCAATCTGTGTGAAGATCCACGCTACTCTCCATCATCCATGACAATCATGCAAGCCATGGTAACAAACACTTCATCTGTGGAGGAGCAGTTGGAAAACTTGATGGAAGCAATCGCTGGCTTGACCAAGTGCATGAAAAATCAAGATGCTATAATCGACAAGCTAACAGATAGGGTGGGAATATTTATGGAAGAAGAATCCACCCATGCACCTGGAAAACTCCCAGAAGTCCAAGAGATTGATGCCCCCCCACGATAAGTTGAATCCACTAAGGAAATTCCAATCTCTTCAGAAGGGATGATTCCAATCAATCAACTAAAGGAGTTTATTGAAGGGACTATAAAAAACAAATATGAAGTTGCAAGTCCTCCTTTACCAATGCAAAGCCGTACACTTCAAGTATTGATATCTTGAAGATGCCTGCTGGCTATCAACCTCCGAAATTTCAACAGTTTTATGGCAAAGGCAATCTAAAGCAACATGTGGCGCACTTCGTTGAGACATGTAACAATGCTGGGACTTATGGAGATTACCTTGTCAAGCAATTTTTCCGCTCATTAAAAGGAAATGCTTTAGATTGGTACACGGACCTCGAGGCTGGATCTGTTGATAGCTGGGATCAACTAGAGCAAGAATTCCTCAATCGCTTTTATAGTACGAGACATACTGCGAGTATGATAGAACTCACAAGTACTCGTCAACGGAAGAGTGAACCAGTTATTGACTTTATCAATCGTTGGAGGAATGCAAGACTCAACTGTAAAGACAGGCTTAGTGAAGCTTCTGGCATAGGGATGTGCATCCAAGGTATGCATTGGGTGTTGCGCTACATATTGCAAGGTATCAAGCCTGGCACATTTGAAGAACTTTCTACTCGTGCGCATGACATGGAATTGAGCATGGCCTCTGCTGGGAATGAAAGGTTGCCCATCTATGAACCTCGCAAAGGGAACGACAAGCAAGAAGTCAGAAAATGGAGCAAGTTTGTACCGAGATCTGAAAATAAAGAAGCTATGAATGTCACCACATCACCTGTGAAGTTTACGACGAAGGTGAGCAAGAAGCAGAGTATAAAATCCACTTCGTATCAAGATAAGCCAATTGGAAAGTTTACTCTAAAATAAATGCAAGAGAAAGAGTACCCATTTCTAGATTCTGATGTGCCGGCTATTTTTGAAGAACTCCTCAAGTTAAATCTCATTGAGCTTCCAGAGATGAACTGACCAAATGAAGCTGAGAAAATCGATGACCCAAATTACTGCAAATATCATCGACTTGTGAGTCACCCTCTGGAGATGTGCTTTTTCTTCAAGAACAAAGTTATGGACTTAGCTCGTGAAAATAATATCGTGCTTGAAGATGAGAAAGAAAGCGCAAACCAAGTCTCTATCATATTTGGCTCATTCAATCCAAATGAATTATGTAGTTCCAAAGAAAGTAAAGATGAAGAATTACTGGAGAACTACAAGGTTGAAGACGGTCAACTTGAGGATGATGAAAGTTGGACGCTGGTGACTCGCCGTAGGCGCCACAAAAGGGGCCCACGAAAAGGATAAATGGAACAACAAACGAGGAAGATAATGGTGAAAAGACCTAGGAGATGGAACCCAGTTAAGCACGTAAAGAAAGCAAAAGTGGAGGTACACCACCCTCAAAAGCCACGACATCCAGTGACCTTAGAGGAGTTTTTACCAAGTTGGTTCTGCACGAAGATTTCCCATGGGGGTATTGATGCCTCTTGTTGCCATACTGACAAAGGGAAAGAAAGGAGTGATGACATATCCTCGGCACCATCTTCGGAAAATCTCATCGACTCCACTACTCAAGAAGTCGATGATTGTGAGGAAAAAGTCACATTCACAAGTGATGATCTTCTGCTAGGTGACACTCCTCATAACTGCCCATTGTACTTGGTTGGCTATATGCGTGATGAAAGGGTAAACCGAATTTTCGTTGACGGAGGATCCTTAGTGAATATTTTGCCAATTTACACTATGAAACAACTTGGTATTCCCATGAACGAACTCCCAGAAAGTCATGTGATGATCCAAGGATTCAACCAAGACGGGCAAAGAGCCATAGGCGCGATCAGGCTGGGAATCACTATTGAAGATATGCAATCAAGTGCATGGATGCATGTGATCGTTGTGAAGACTTCGTACAATGTTTTGCTTGGAAGGCCTTGGATACATGAGAATAAAGTAGTTCCATCTACCTACCATCAGTGTTTAAATACTACGAGGGTGAAGTCGAGAAGAAGATAGTTGATGAGCCATTCACCGAGGCAGAGTCACACTTCGCCAATGCAAAGTTCTACTTGAAGAACCACATTGTGAAGGAGCTAAAGGTTGATGATGGCATGAAAATCAAGAATGACGAGCCCATAACCAAAAGAACTGAGGTGACTATTGGTAAATACAAAGCCGTCACTGAGGAGGTACAACCCAATGTGAATAAATCTCATAGAGGGGATATTGCATCTTATGGCAATAAAGTAAGTCCTAAGCTCCAATATGTCCCTAAAAGGAAGAAAGACGAGGGCGAATCATCTAATCTCCTAACCAACACACTAAAGGAGTTAACTCTTCCGGTGAAACGAATTGAGGCAGTAAAGTTGTACTCGAAGCCGCTTGCAGGATTTGTAGCTCAAAATCGTTTGCAAAATGTGGCAATCCCTACAAAGAGAATAGATGAAGGCTTTGATCCTAACACTTACAAGCTATTTGCGAAAGTTGGATACAATCTCGATGAGCTGTAAAAGTTAGGGAAGCTCCCATCAGAAGCTGCAACGAGGCAACCATGTGAAGGTTTGGGATACAAGCAACCGTCACCAGCGCGCATCTCCATCAGAAGGGCGAGTAGCAATCACATCACTGTAGAAAATGAATCTGCCGCTTCTAACAGGCCTTCTGTTTTTGACAGACTTGGAAAATCAACTGTGGGGACTTCAGTATTTGAGAGATTGGGTCCATTAAAGAAGGTGAATAAGTTCCAGCGAAATTATCAAAATACAAGAACACACGCTTTGCCCAAAATTCATAGGGTCTCTAAAGATTTACAAAGTTTGGTTCCTTCTAGAATGAGGCGACAAATAGAAGTCATGGTTTCGTGTGATGAAGTACTGAAGGTGAAACCATACACTGTGGTATACACTAAAGAACATGATGAAGACGAAGAAAGTGTGGGTTCTTCGTATCATGTTACTACACAAAGCGAGCATAGTGTTTTATCTCTAATGGAGGATGATGACAAATTGGACGATGTTTCATCGTGTTATCACATATCCTTCAACGATGGGGATCCTCAAGAAAATGAAGATGCAAAAGATGCTCCCCCGGAACTTGAAGAAGGGGTGAAAGCAACTGTTGATGCTTTAAAAGAAGTTAACCTTGGCACCGATGAAGAACCAAGACCCACCTACCTAAGTGCTTTACTAGAAGTTGATGAAGAAAGCACTTATATTGAGTTACTCAAGGAGTTTAGGGATGTCTTTGCTTGGAGTTACAAAGAAATGCCTGGCTTGGACCCTAAAGTGGCAGTCAATCACCTTGCGGTCAAGAATGGCGCTCGTCCTGTTGAGCAAGCTCAAAGGCGCTTTAGGCCGGACTTGGTTCCCCTGATTGAAACTGAAGTTAACAAACTCATTGAAGTGGGATTTATTCGGGAGGTTAAATACCCAACATGGATTTCAAGTATTGTTCTTGTAAGGAAGAAGAATGGCCAGATTCGAGTATGTGTTGACTTCAGGGATCTCAACAATGCGTGTCCCAAAGATGAATTCCCGCTTCCTATTCCAGAGCTGATGATCGATGCTACTACTGGTTACGAAGAAATGTCTTTCATGGACGGTTCGTTGGGCTATAACCAAATCCGCATGGCACCAAAAGATGAAGAGCTTACTGCATTTCGCACCCCCAAGGGTATTTATTTCTACAAGGTGATGCCTTTTGGCTTGAAGAACGCTGGTGCTATGTACCAAAGGGCTATACAAAATATATTCGACCATCTTCTCCACAAGAATGTCGAATGCTATGTTGATGACTTGGTGGTAAAATCAAGAAAGAAGGGCGACCACTTGAAAGACTTGAGAATGGTATTTGAGTTGCTCCGGAGGTACCAACTTAGGATGAAACCATTGAAGTGTGCCTTTGGATTTACTTTTGGAAAGTTCCTTAGTTTCATTGTCCGACATCGAGGGATCGAAATTGATCAAGCCAAAGTGGATGCTATTTTGAAAATGCCTGAGCCTCGGGATATTCATGAATTGAAAAGTCTGCAAGAAAAGCTAGCATAACTTAGGAGATTCATCTCGAACCTAGCTGGAAGGTTCCAACCATTTAGTCGCCTCATGAAGAAAGGCGTTCCTTTCAAGTGGGACCAAGCTTCTAGCAACGCTTTCGAAAGTATCAAAGCCTACTTGATGAAGCCTCCAGTTTTAGCAGCTCCTATACCTGGAAAGCCATTGATACTATACATTGCGGCGCAAGAAAGGTCTGTTGGAGCATTGTTGGCCCAAGAAAATAGTGAGGGGAAAGAAAACTCCCTTTACTACTTGAGCAGGATGATGACACCAAATGAGCTGAATTATTCGCCAATTGAAAAGTTGTGTTTGGCGCTAGTCTTCTCAATTCAAAAGTTGAAGCACTACTTTCAAGCTCATGTTGTCCGTCTTGTTTCCAAAGCAAATCCCATCAATTTCGTGATGTCAAAACCTGTTCTTAGTGATAGACTAGCGAGATGGTATCTCCAATTTCAACAATTCGAGATCTTGTTCATCCCTCAAAAGGTTGTTAAAGGACAAGAATTGGCAGACTTCTTGGTAGATCATCCGATACCTGATGACTGGGAGCTACCTGACGACCTACCTGATGAGGACGCAATGGTCGTTGAAAGTTAAACCTCCATGGAAGATGTACTTTGATAGTGCTGCGCATCGCGGGGGAGCTGGTGCTGGCGTAGTATTTGTCACTTCCCAAGGTGAAGTCATGCCCTACTCCTTCACCTTGACACAACTCTGTTCCAACAATGTTGCTGAGTATCAAACATTAATACTTGGGCTTGAAATGGCCGTTGATGTGAAGCAATTGTAGTTTCAAGTCTTTGGTGACTCCCAGTTAGTGGTCAATCAGCTTTTGGGTAGTTACAAGGTTAAGAAATCTGAACTACGCCCATATCACGATTACGCTAAAAAGTTTACGGGGTGGCTCGATGATGTCACTATTCAGCATGTGCCAAGGAAAGAAAATAAGAAGGCTGACGCTTTAGCTGCCTTAGCTTCATCGTTAACCTTGCCTGATCAAGCGCAAGTTACTGTTGCCAAAAATGGGTAGTACCACAACTAAATGAGGTTGATGGTGAAGAAAATAAACTCGAGCATCTTGTCGCTGTTTATGAAGTTGAGAAAGAAGAATGGCGACAACCCATTATCGACTACTTATGCTATGGGATACTTCCAGAAAATCCGAGGAGAAGGACTGAAGTCCATCGTCGTGCACCTCTCTTCCTTTACTACAAAGACACTCTATACAGAAGGTCATTGGAGGGAGTACTCTTGCGATGCTTAGGGGAAGAAGAAGCACTCCAAGCTTTGCAAGAGGCATATTCTGGGGTATGTGGGTTGCACCAGTCTTGGCCAAAGCTCCACTTCCATATAAAAAGGATGGGATATTATTGGCCAACGATGGTAAAAGACTGCTTGGACTACGCTCGAAGATGTAAGGCTTGTCAATTTCATGCGAATTTTATTCATCAACCTCCTGAAGTGTTGCACCCGACTGTTGCATCCTGGCCGTGTGGCGCTTGGGGATTGGATGTTGTGGGACCACTGCCGAAGCCTTCTTGTGGGCACTTATACATCTTGGTTGCAACTGACTACTTCTCAATATGCGTTGAAGCTGTTTCTCTTAAGGAGGTAAAGAAGGAAAATGTTGCAAGTTTCATCCGAGTAAAAATAATCTATCGATTTGGCATTCCTCGTTACATAATAATGGATAATGGAAAGCCATTCGGCAATAGGTTGATGAACAAGATTTGTGATCTCTTTGGCTTCAAGCAACGTAGCTCTTCGATGTACAATGCTGCCGCCAATGGCCTAGCTGAGGCATTCAACAAAACTTTATGTAACCTGCTGAAGAATGTCGTCTCCAAATCCAAACGAGATTGGAATGACCGTATGGAAGAAGCTCTATGGGCATATAGGACGACTCACCGCACGCCAACACAAGCAACTCTGTATTCACTCATTTATGGAGTCGAAGCCGTCTTGCCACTTGAGGGTCAAATACCTTCATTATGACTGGCTATTCAAGAAGGGATCACTGATGAAGAAAATGCTCGACTTCGATTAGCAGAGTTAGAGGCTCTTGATGAGAAGAGGTTGGANTCAAGAAGGGATCACTGATGAAGAAAATGCTCGACTTCGATTAGCAAAGTTAGAGTCTTTTTATGAGAAGAGGTTGGAGGACCAACAAAGTCTTGAATGCTATCAAGCTCGATTGTCTCGTGCCTTCAATAAAAGAGTTCGCCTGAGATCCTTTCAAGTAGGATATCAAGTCCTCCCCATAAGAAGACCCATTATCACTTCCCATAAACCTGTAGGAAAGTTCACTTCAAAATGGGATGGGCCATATATCGTGCAAGAAGCTTATTCAAGTGGGGTTTACAAGCTGGTTGATGCAGATGACATGAGAATCGGCCCTATCAATGGCAAGTTTTTGAAGAAGTATTATCCTTGAAGTTGCAACACTCCTTAATGCATGAGCATAAACTGCATGCTACTCCTGGCCCGCATGCGTCTAAACTGTGTACGACCCACAAAAAAAAGGGGTCCGCTAGGATGAAAACCTTGAAAGAGGCGTCCTAGGCAAAAGTTAGGACATAAAAAAATAAAAAAAAAATAAAAAAATTCAACCCATTCTGAACTACGGTATGACTTGATCCTCTTTACTGAGGTATGTAGGCAGCTTATAGTTTCATTCATAGTTCAGTCGTATAAATTCAAAAAATTCATAATCCCCCAATCGTTGTCCGAATGAAGTACGATGGAATGTAATTCATTCAACCAGTATTTAAAAATCGAGCTGGGACACCATGCTTTTGTTAAACTTTGGGCTCCATTTGATTTAAAGGGGGCAAGCCGCTATGCTAAATTGGTGTCTACAATGAAATAATTAATATCTTTTAAGGGGGATGCCAAGCATTTGCATTGAAATTTGGGGATCCGTTATGCCTTCACGTTTGCCACACCTTCAAGTTATTATGATCTACCTTCATGACATTTCAAATTCAGAGAGACCTGGACCCAAGATATTTGGTGAGAATGAAGCTCTTGAATTTCAGTCTTAGAAAAATAAAAAGGTCTTACAATATCAAGTCTCCCACACCAAGATACAAAGATTTTGGTGAAGTCGCGCTAATTTGAAACTGTCGGCATATCAGGAATCAAAGTTGATTTCAAAATATTATCTAAAACTATTTTTAAGGAATTAAGTTTTTCCTTTTGGATATGTTATAGATTTGGAAGTTAAGTTTGCAATGGATCGAAAGGTTCATAATTTCGACATTCCTACATCAAGATACAAATAATTTTGGTGAAGCTGTGCAAATCTGAAATCGTCGACGTGGCAGAATTTGAAGTTAGCTTCAAAATAATATCTGGAACGATTCTCAATGTGTTCGATTCTAAATTTCGGATATGTCTTAAATTTTGAAGTTTAGTTTTCAAGAAATTAAACGGTTTGTGATTTTGACATTCCTACATCAAGATACAAATATTTTGGTGAATCCGTGTAAATATGAAATCATCGACGTGACAGAATTTGAAGTTAGCTTCAAAATAATATCTGGGACGATTCTCAATATGTTCGATTTCGAATTTCGGATATGTCTTAGATTTTGAAGTCTAAATGTCATGAAATTAAGCGGTTTGTGCTTTAGACATTCCTACGTGAAGATACAAATATTTTGGTGAAGTTGTACAAATCTAAAATCGTCGACGTGACAGAATTTAAAGTTAATTTCAAAATAATATCTGGGACGATTCTTAAAGTGTTTGATTCCAAATTTTGGATATGTTATAGATCTTGAAGTCTAGTATCCAGGAAATTAAACGGCTCATAATTTTGATGTTTTTACGCCAATATATGACTTTTTTGGTGAAACTGCGCAAATATGAAACTATCAATGTGTCGGAATTTGAAATTAGCTTCAAAATAATATCTGGGAAGATTCTCAAAGTTTTTTATTCAAAAATTTGGATATGTCTTAGATCTTGAAGTCGAGTTTTCAGAAAATCAAACGGTTCATAATATCGACGTTCCTACACCAAGATATGACCTTTTTGGTGAAACTGCGCAAATCTGAAACTACCCTTAATGTATCATATCTCAAGACTAATCCTACCAAGCATGGAAAAAGCAAAGTCTGTGGCTTAGATAGTGTAATGGTCTATGCCTCATATAAAATGAAGTTAAATCTTCAAACAAGATGAAGTCATTAGCTTAAACGGTGTAATGGTCTTCGCTTAAGAAAAAATAAATCTTTGGCCCAGACGGTGTAATGGTCTATGTCTCAGATAAAATGAAGTTAAAGATTCAAGAAAGATGAAGTCATTAGCTTAGACGGTGTAATGGTCTTCGCGTCAAATAAAATGAAGTCTTTAGCTCAGACGGTGTAATGGTCTTCGCTTAAGATAAAATTAATCTTTGGCTCAGACGGTGTAATGGTCTATTCCTCAGATAAAATGAAGTTAAATCTTCAAACAAGATGGAGTCATTAGCTCAGACGGTGTAATGGTCTTCACTTCAGACAAAATAAATCTTTGGCTCAGGCGGTGTAATGGTCTTTGCCTCAGATAAAATAAAATATTTGACTTGGATGGTGTAATGGTCTTTGCCAGAGATAAAGAAAGTCAAGTTTTCAAATAAAACGAATTCTTTAGCTCAGATGGTGTAAAGTATTCACCGCGAACTTTTAAAGATTTTCGCTGTGAGCTTAAAAAAAAGGGAAAAAAAAAATCTTGACCACGAGCTTTTAAAGGTCTTCATCATGCATGGATTATCTCGTTAAACAAGAACACATCCTTCTTGTTTCACCTACAAAAAAGGACAATAGAATAAAGAAAGCATAAGAAAATAAGAAGAAATTACCTATGCGTCAATGCTTCCAAGTAGTCAAAAGTAGACTCAAAGTGGTTTGCAAACGCTGAAAGTGATGCTAATAGAATGAAAAGTATACTGTATTTATTGATCTCAAAGGTTGTTGTTGAAACATGGAAGTGCCGATGTGGGATGATTAATTAACTAGGCTGACCAAATGCATATTTTAATTGGATTCAATCTTCTTATCCATGTTTGAATTGGATTCAATCTCCTTATTATGCTGCTAGTTATGTCTTTCTATGTCCAATTAAAGAATGGAATGAGATTTCAATAGGACAAGGCTATGGGGGACCCACAATATGGAGTTATTAAAAGAATAACATAGATGTTCAACTGATAATTTCTCAAATGACAATCTGTTAACATGGATGTTCAACGCATAACATCAATTGAATTATTAAAAAAAGTATTAAATTAAGACTTCAAGTCTAGTCTTTTAAAAATTTAAATACTCCGACAAGTCTTGAAGTAGGGGGCATTTGTAGACAATTAAAATTTTATTGAATTTAAATCCATAATAAAATTTGGATTTAATCTCAAATAAATGTATTTTAGGCCATATAAATATTATGGGCTAATATAATTGAATTAATTATATAAGTCCAATCTATATGGATTAAATAAATAAATCTTAATCCATTGGGCTAGTCCACTTAATTGGGCTAAAGTGATGAGCCCAATTCATTAAGCCCAAGATTTCATCTTCCTAGAGGCCCAAATGGATGCCCACGTGTCAAATGACGTGGCACGCGAAGTCACGCGGAAGAGCTAATACGATCATGCCATGTGTCAAAATGACAAAGCATGCCAAGTCACATTAAAAGGCCAATGAAATCGTGCCATGTGTGCAAGTGACATGTTCTGGCCAATCAAATGCGGTCATGTCACACTTCAATTTGATTGGTCGGAAAGAGTTTGTTCTTATCATAACTCTTCCCTCCCACAACTATAATAAGGGTCTTCATAACTCAAAAAAGGAGACTAGAAGTTATAACAAGAAGCAAGAGAGAGCTCGTGGATCAAACGCCGTAAATTTCTCCACAAGTTTCAAGCTTCAAGCAATCAAGTTCGAGTTCAAGAAATCAAGTTCAAGTTCAAGAACGAAGAACAAATCAAGGTCAAATTCAAGCAATTAAGCTCAAGCTCAAGAACAAGATCATCGTTCGTGACAACAAATTCAAATTCAAGATCAAGCTCAAAAGCCCTCGAATTTATACTAGAAAAGTAGAATCAGAGGATTCATAGAGATTGTAACGCTCAAATATTTGAAATCAAATATTACGATTGTTGCAATATCTTTCGGTCTTGATTTTATTTTCTCGACGCAATTTATTATTTACACTGCTTACTGTACTTTTAATTAATCATTTCCTCTAAGAAATTATTTCCAAATCTCACACTTGGTTTTCCAAACAGTAAATTTTAATTCGAAAGATACTTATGCAATAATTTTTATCCCTTTTGGAGACGGGTGTTCAAGTAGATAGGAGGAGAAGAAATGATAGGAGAGGGGTCTTTGATGAGATTGAAAAATTACACCTAAGTAATTTTAGGTCTGGTATGATTCACGATATACTTGGATCCCCACGCAATACTTGTTTAAATGTGGAGCAAAACATTTGTGAATGGACTTGAATGTATTTCATAACAATGGTAACAAAATAAATTCTCCATGTATTAACCATTTACTGAAAATGATAATTATCGAGAATTTATTAACCCACCCCCTAATCTCTCCACTTCTCTTTCCACTTTTGTCCTAAGAGGAAGCTCGAGTTATATCCATCTCTTCTTTTAAAGCGTTGGATGGGAAGCACTAAGATCAACGGTTGACATTGACTCAACCCATTCCAAGGCTTACTATAAGCTCTTTGTCCAGCCAGTACTTGTTATGGCCATCTTTTCTAAACCAAGAGAAGAACTCAAACAATTTTCCTTTTTCACAAAGAAATTTTCTTAAGCCTAAATTCAGTTCATTTTCCTCTTATTACTCACACTTGTTCTTCCATGGAAGGTGGAGGAGGAGACGGAAGTTCTTACCAACCATTTCAAAATCTACCATATAACCTTCCAATTTTTCAACAAAGTCCTCCATTAACAGCCATTAATAGGTTCTTATGGAGTCATCAAAGTCAGTTATCTTCCCAACAAAAGGAAAGCGTTTTTACACATCAACGTGGTGGTTTCTATGATTTTTCATGTTATAGCGACTCTGCAAGTGGCAGTAGTAGTCATGAAAAAGTGTTTTCTTGGACAAGTTTTCCAGAGCCTAGCATTTTCTTCAATGAACAAAATTCAGTACGCTGGAATAATCAAGAGAACGGCATAGCTGAGGAGATGATATCAACTGAAAAGAATTCAAAAGAGACCGCAAAAAAGGCAAAAGAAGGGGCTTCTTCTACTACTGTAGTGGTCAAGGGTCAGTGGACGGAAGAAGAAGACAGGTGATGGTGGCATAGTTAAATTCATCTTTGTTCTAAAGCAACAAAAGACAAAATGGAATTATTTTATTTTCTGTCTTTGTTATGTCCAAAGTTTCGTTCATTTCTTTTTTCATGATTTTTTGACATTCGACAAAACAGTTTGAACTTAACTTTTTTCTCTAACTCTTTTTGGCTTATGAAGGAAATTAGTGAAGTTGGTAAAGCAGTTTGGAATGAGAAGATGGGCTCAGATAGCTGAGAATATGGTCGGTAGAGCAGGAAAACAGTGTCGCGAGAGATGGCATAACCATTTGCGTCCAGATATAAAGGTGTTTTTTCTTCTTCTTCACTGTCTTCTAATACGATTTTGGTGTTATTTTTTACTCTCTTTGTTTCAATTTAAGAAAAAATGAATGACTTTTGAAATTTGTGGTCCTAAACAAGTAAAAAAGGACCCAAAATATTTGTGTGGTTATAAAATCTTCGGGTAAAATAGTAAGTTTAAGTTAAATTATTATCAAATTTAAAAAGGAGTAATTCTTTTTGAAACGGACCAAAATGGAAAAGAGGGAGTATTTTTTAATCAAGGCTAACAGTTCCAGAAGTACTCAGGGAGTGATATTTTATTTCATCTTTTTCTATCCTTTGATGTATAACTCGAAGGTAATCTAAGAACATTAATTTTATTAATAGTAACATTTACCCCATCTATTATCCTTTGACCAGGCAAGCATCTAGATTTTATTTACCAAAATGTTTGATTTTTTTTTGACCGGTGTAGAGAAAAGTTTATTTTTTGAACGAAGTACTAACTCTTTCAGAGACAAGTCAAGCATTTCTGAATATACCTTGACTTCTGGGTGATTCTCTTTTTTCTTTTTCGGGGAGAGATGCTTTTTTTTTTTAACCATATTAATCTCTTCTTTATCTTTGATCACAAGAGTTTCCTTCAATAAAGTGTCTAGGGTTTAGTTTTAGTATGTGCATCTTGAGTTATAAATTTAGTATATATATACAGGGCACATTGCGTCTTACACCGATTTCAAGCCTCTATTTTCTTGTTATAAAGCATAAAAAATCGTTATAGAAGTGATTTCACCTCATTGGAAATGTTATTAATCTGATATCTTGTGTTTCAGAAAGACACATGGAGTGAACAAGAAGAATTGATGTTAGTGGAAGCACATAAACAAATTGGAAACAAATGGGCAGAGATTGCTAAAAGAATTCCTGGAAGGACAGAGAATGCAATTAAGAATCACTGGAATGCGACTAAAAGAAGGCAAAATTCGCGGAGAAACAAGTTGAAGAAACAAGAAAAAGACGGGCCAAATGAGTCAAAATATCGGTCGAATATTCTCCAAGATTATATTAGAAGCAAGTATTTCAGTGATGATTCTCCTCTCACCACAACCATGACTCCAATGACGAATGCAACCCCACCCTATTCTGATGATGATTCCCCATCTTTGCTCACTAGTCAAACATATGATGAAGAAATGAACTTCATGCAAAATTTATTTGGAAGAAACTCATTGATGGAAAATAATGGTAAAGTCCTAGACAATAATTCATCATATGGCTTCAACTCCTTTGGAGTTGATTATTCTAAGAATGACAATCAGAGTCAAGATGGCTGCAATTTGTATCTTGAGCCAAATATGTACATGGCTGATGACCAGTCTTATAATTCTTCAGACCTTTATCTTTCCTATCTTCTGGATCGTACTTCTACTTCAGCTGCTACTTCTTTGCCTTATAGTGGGAGCTTCGCATATGGAAACATGATGAATCAAGCTTCCTCATCATCAGGAGGAAACAATGAAGTCGATTTAATGGAGATGGTTTCATCCTCTTTCTACCCTAAAAAAACCTCTAGCAATACCTTCTTTTGATGTTTTAATTTAGTCCTGTGTTTCTTAGTGTCATCTTTTAAGATTAAGCAAGTGTAATTCAAGTTCGTTTCTTGTAGAATTTGGTGTCCGGTCAATCTTTCTCTGTATTTATGGAATATCAAAATTTGACATCTAAAATGTGAACTTTTCTTGTTTAGCCATGTTACAAGGATCATGTGTTACTAACCAATTGTTAGTTTTCAGTTTTTTAGTTTCTAGAATTACTGTAATTCTTAGATGATGGGGCTTTTCCGAATTCCCTTGTTTCTATCTTCTGTCGGTAGACTATAGCTGCCATCTGTTTGACGATAACTTTGTCCGTTTTCAGTTGAGAGTGAAGTGAAACAAAAGAACATCCCAACTGGCTATCTATCCCTATATCATGTTCTGCTGTTTCCTGCATGTCTTTGAAATATTGCCGATGAATACTTGTAATATGATCGATGTTCGATCCGTTAACAAATTCTGATTCATTTTATGGTTCATCGTAGTCAGTGCATGATGTCACTTCATAGTGTTGACTAAGAATCCTATCTTAGAGGCATTATATATGGAGATCTATTTCCTCATCAATGGATT
The DNA here is from genome assembly GCA_005239525.1 of Nicotiana knightiana. Lineage (NCBI taxonomy): Eukaryota > Viridiplantae > Streptophyta > Magnoliopsida > Solanales > Solanaceae > Nicotiana > Nicotiana knightiana. Next base: position 80,326 of record ML419328.1, read on the forward strand.
AATGCAGAAAATAACTGAAAAATAGAATATATCTGACAATATAAGAGATGCTTTTAGTTAATTAAAATAATTATAACACTTAACTGTATGGGATCGTTATTGCACGTTATATTTGGCCATTAGGCTTCAAATCAAGCAAAATTTTAAGAAGTTACTAGTAATTGGTTTGGTCGTTAGTTTGATGTGTGATATTCTCAACCAAAAACTACTTTCATACTATACTATGAACGCGTATTGAATATTTCGTTTTTCCTTTAACTACATATCAGAGGTATTCGGTTCGCACTCTAAGTATGAAAATAATGGTATAGAGCGCATCACCCTTTAATGGGTATTATGCAACGTAAATCCGGGGTAGTTGGTGCCTCAATGCAGGCAGCAAACACTAGGTTTTTAGTTGTCTATTCTTAAGGGGGTCATCATAAAAGATAGAAGATCGGAGTTAGTACGTAGCTAACAAAATAGAGTTCTAACTTCGATGTACTGATTATGTACAATTCCTTACACTGTTAGGTTAAAATGACTTGCGACAATGTGTAACTCTCTCTATATAGTTTATAATATGAGAATACATGACCTACGACAATGTGTAATTCTCTATATATAGTTTATAATATAAGAAATACAAAAATAAAGTTATAGGTTAAAATGAAATATTTGATAGTGTAAAAATCATTTGTAGCATATAAGTTAAATCCATAAATCTAATAGTGGAAAAAAACACAATTTTCATAATGGGAGAAAACTGAGAACCTGAACAGGACAAAATAAAAAATAACTGAATAGTCTGAAAAGAGAAAAAATAACTGAAGTAGTATATGTTGACCGAAGTAAGTAGGTGCAGGAGATATCACATGTTTTTTTATAGTTACGTTGGGCAACGAATGTAATAGATTTAGGAAATCTCCAAATCAATTCTTCTCGTGAAAAACCTCTTTGTAAGTGAGAAGTGTGAACAGCTCTTACTTCATTCTTGATCAGTCAAGTAAGAATCTGCATATTTTAGGCGTCCTTCATTTTTTTTTTTTAACTTCTTTTTGTTTTTTCCAGTTCTTCAGATTTATGTGGGATTTTCTTCATAAAATTCCTCAATAGATCTTTGTTTTTACCTGAACTTTAACTCACAAGTTCAGTTGATAAACGTTTTCTGAGTGGAAAAAATGTGCAAGATGTAACGAGAAAAAGCTCCAAACGGCTAACATTCCATAGATTAAGCAAGTATGTTTGGTGTAGAGAGTAGGGTCTGATGACAAGGGCTTTTCAGTTCCATTGTCTTGTATCTAAGGACTCCAAAAAGACTCTTATTCTATTAGTAGTAATTAATTTCTCCCAGAATTTGCGTAAATGAAATCAAATCGCACTTTGATACTGAAGAAAACGAAGGCCTCCACTCACCTGTAGTTTAACTTCATAATTTCGCTTGTTCGTTGGGATTCAATAGTACGTGTATTATTACTAGTAACTATTTATCTGGTAGATTATTAATTAATTTATTCTGAAAGCTCCAATTTTATTATTATTTAGTATTATACATATATTGTTAAACTATTATTACTAAAAAGATTCAAGATATTTTTTTTTTTGGAATGTGATAGAGCTTAGGTTATTTGGATAAATACTTGAATTCATAATAAATATGCAATATGTAAAAAAATAATTTGATGAGGTTATTGATAATTGTTTACCCGTAAAACAGTACAGTTGAATTTGTTATGTAGTTTATAGACAAGCGCACTAGTTTGATAAAAAAATGATAATGAAATAAGATTAAAAGTAAGACTTAGCAATTGAAATTGAAGAAGAAACGAGTCTGATTCCGATAGCAGTGTCTCCAACGACAAAAATGAGAGCAACGTAAAAGAACAAATAAAGTTGTTTAATTGAGAGTGAAAATGAAACACAATATATGTTTTGCCATGAATTTTGTGTCTAGGATCAAGCCCCACTTAAATGATAATAAAGGAATCATTGATTAATATGTAACGACAGGCTATGAATGCAAATATTCTCTTCAACGGCTGCCCATTTAATGTAAGAGGATATTCTTCATTGAATGCTATCAGATGTCAATATGATCTCCCCCAGTTGTCATGATCCCTTCGGGGTTTACCCGATGTCAATTGCAACTGTTGTTCCCGGTACTGGTTGTTACTTGATTCGCCTTTTACATGTCTTCGGTTCCACATGTCAGGCTATCATTCGATCATTTATTATAAACCAATTTTACCTTATACAGATAGTCCCCCTGCTTTCCTAACATACCTTTGTGTCACCGAGAAGTTGGTGAAGATCCCTTTCTTGGCGAGAAATTTCATGCACAGTCTCTGACGCTTGAAAGGACGTGTGTTCTTGCATTTAATACCCCGAACACGTGTTGCCCCTCAATTCAACAATATATTCGTCAGTTCTTGAGGTAATATTGACCACAATTTTTTCCATCTATATCTTTACTTCTAATCTTCATTTTACCTCTTTCACTTCCAAAATTTCCATAAGTTTATCGTCTTCTCTGCACTCAATCTCCTCCTGCTTAGAAAACTTTCATCTTCTCTAACCTTTTCTAAAAAAATTACTGTCTTTTTACATTCTTCTACTGCATCTTTTAGAAACTTTGGTCTTCTCTTCAGTGGAGGCCCGAAGAGAAATAAGGACAAAGAAGCTGACGTTGAATTTGATCCTCCCACTGTAAACACCATCATACCCAAACACCTGCACACCATCAATGACTTCCAAGAGAAGGTTCCATCTGCTTCTCCATGGACATAGGCTGTTATTATGTATCCCTCCTCTATTCTCCCTTCCAGTATTCCTATTGTGAAGGAAGACTACAACTGCCCAAACCTTAACATCCTCGCTACAGATATAATAGAGCGGGTTACCTTCGCGAAGGATGGTTTTTATGTATGTCTATACGTACCCTTCAGCTTGGGACCATTTTCTCTAGCGTCGAATGAAGGGCTCGAACTTATAATTTAGGAATTTTGCCATCGATGTCGGGTCTGCTTAACACAAGTAGGCCCATCTAACCCTGGAACACGTGATTAATCTCTACTCCCCTAAAATTTTTCGTGGGGGAGTATAAACTTCAGTAAACGTGGATGAGATGCATTTTGTGGAAAACGTTGATTCTTGTTTTCCTGCCCCGTTCTTGTCTCCAATACAAGTAGTTCGTACCCCAGGCCTCTTCTGCCTTCGAACACTGAGCAACCAATATTCAGCGCTACTCCTTTCGCAACCTCTTCTCAACCTTCAACGCCGACACCCTCAACACCAGCTGTACTTTCGCTACCAGCACCCATTGTATCTCCTCCACCGGCTACATACGTTTGTGAGGAGGGTGATTCTCCTCCCCGATATACTGACCATGGGAATTTGGGGCAAAACTACTCACCCTCTTCCCCAGATCCCTGAGGGAGGAGGAGTGATACTTTTTTGGTATTGAAGGAGTGCCATATATTGTCCAAGCCGGTGGAGATTGCGAACTATCTGATGACAGAAAAATATAGGAAGAAAATCGCTCCGTTTCAGGGAAGTCCTTGTTGAATAATCCTATGCATAATGCGGCAGCAGTACCGTGCTTGCTTTCTTATCACTTTTTTTCTATTATATGATGTAACGGGATTTTAACCTTCATATACTTTATTACAGGGCAACTTTCTTTCTTCTGAGGGCCTGCAGAAATTGATCCTTATAATCAAGGACTCGCCTCCGAGCGGGATCAATTATTGGCCGAAAGGGACTGACTCTTTGCGCGCCTCTCGGTGTTGGAGTCAAAAGATGTTGAGGTGAGCGAGCTTTAGGCCCGGTTGCAGCAAAGTGAACAAGAGATGATGGCCCGCAACCAAGAAGCCACTTCATTACATGAACAACTCCAAGAGTCTAAGGCTAAGTGGGTCAAGCTCCAAGATATTGTACTTGCTGTTGTTGAGCGCGAGTCTGCCTCTAAGGAACAAGTGAATAACTTGAAGATAGCCTTGAGCTACAAAACTGAGGAGGACAATGCCGCCGAGGAGAAGAGGGCCAAAATGGAAGAAAGGTTTAAGAAGATAATGGAACAAAACCTGATTCATCTATCTACAACTTGTGATATTGATTCTAGCCTCGGTGCCATGAGATCCGAGAGAGACGACCTTCAACCCGAGGTTGACAGATTTAAGGCAAAGCTTCAGTACCAGGAGGATTCCCTCGTGTTTAAGAGAACTTATGGTATGTACCATATGAGGAGAAAAATCTTAGAAGATGCCAAAGCTGGCATCATTGATAATTGATGATTGCATCATCAAGGCCTGAGAATTGGAGCTAATTGATCGAGAAAACCTTCCTGCTCGGTATGCTGCAACGACTCTTCGAGCACTTGTTTCGAATATTTGAGAACTGAAGGGGAGGTTGAAGAAAATGTTGATGATGAAAATCCAGGCCCCGAACCGACAATTGATCCGCCTTCTTCCACCGGGGGGGGGGTGAAGTAGATGCCTTTTTCCCTCCGGGCTCCGACAACAATAATGCTTAGATTCCTTCTTCCTTTCCTATAATTGTTTTCCCTTTTTTTTACTTCTTAATTATGCTAGACTTTTCATCGAGTTTGGCATTTTGTTAAATAAAGAAGAATTTTGCTTAAGTGTTTTGCAAAATACATTCTCTTATTGTAGGATTAGTTAAAGATTCGAGTATATTCTCATCCAATAGTTTCTGATTTCGGGCACAAATTCTTTCGGAATCAACCCTTTACTATGGGGGTTTTATAAGAGAAGGCCCTCTTATGTTTATGGTGCTCTTGAAGAGGATGTCTCCTGTTCATTCTGGCATAAGCATTTGAAGTTTTTCTTTAACTTTCAAATGATAAAATCAACTTAACATTTTGACAAGAAACAAGATAAAAATAAAAGGACTTTATTTAATTCATTACTTCTTTAAAAGTACATAAGCATTCGTTTGCTAAAGGAAAAAAGAAAATGCTAATATATGTGGCTAACTTGCACAACTTATTTCTACGCGGCTGGCCATGGATTCCCCGATCATGACGAGACATTATCGTTCTTGGTTCTCACATTCCCCGATTTTCATGGCATTCTAGTTTCTGTATCTTATACTATTCCCCCTAGTGTTCGAATGCGATGTATGCAAATTGTAACACTTGAGGGGTTGCTTAAATGGTGGAAACAACTAGTGAACAGTTAAATAGTCTTTGGTTCGATGGCAAGTTTTTCTTCCCAATAGGAATTTTCCATTGAGCCAAAGATTATTTAACCATCAGATAATAGTTTATCATTGCAATGAATTTTCATTTGAAGGTCTTAATCTTGCCGATGTCTCTTCTTTCGTAGTATTTTTTCCGTTGATGCATTGTTAAAAAGCTTGCCAGAAAAACCCGATTGGGACAAAAACTAGTTGAAGGAAAAAAGAGTGCTGCACATGCTTTCAGTATTGATAGGATCCATCATCAGTAATACCTTCTAAGGTGAGTCACGTTTCAATTGCCGGGCAATTTCTCTCCAGCTTGATTTTCCAACTCGTATGATCCTTTACCGTTGACAATCGAAACCCAATAGGGACCTTCCCACGTTTGACCTAACATCCCAGCGGTGATTTCCCGAGTGCTCTGAGTCACCTTCTCAAAACCAAGTATCATACTTTAAAGTGGCAGAGATTGTTCATCAGATTATACTATCTTTCCATCCTTTTCCTTTTAGCCACTATCCTCACGTATGCCAAGTCGCTGCGTTCATCAAGCATAGCAAGATTCACCAGCAATGCCTCGTTGTTTGCTTCTTCGTTTGCTCGGGAAAACCGTAAAGTTGCCTCCTCTACTTCCGTCGGTATCAGAGGTTCCACGCCATATATGAGAGAGAAAGGAGTTTCTCTCGTGCTTGATTTTGCCTTCGTCTGGTACGCCCATAACATATGGTAACTCTTCAGGCCATTTGCCTTTAGCAACTTCTAACCTCTTTATGAGGTTTTGGATAATCTTCTTATTGGCTGACTACGCCTATCCATTAGCGTTCTGATGGTGTGGTGAGGATGTAATTCTCTTGATTTTCAAATCTTCTAGAAATTTAGTGATTTTGAGCCTATGAACTGTTTTCATCGTAGGCAATCTCCTTCGGCATTCCGAATCGGAAGATTATGTGGTCCCATTGGAAGTCGACCACTTCTTGCTCACCGATCTTTTGGTAAGGACCTAGTTCAACTCATTTAGTGAAGTAATCATTTAATCTTTAAATGAATCTTACCTTTTCAGGACCCGGTGGCGGTGGACCAAGTATATCCTTTCCCCATTTCATGAATGGCCACGGGAACAGTATCAAATGCAAGAGTGCCTCCGGTTGGTGTACCAACTATGCATAACACTGACATTTGTTGCATTTTTGACGAACGCCTTTGCATCTTGTTCCATACGGGGAAAATAATATCTTAACCTAACTAGCTATAGTACCAACAAATCTACACCAGAATAGTTCCTGCAAATTCCTTCCTGAACTTCCCTCATCACGTAGTCCGCCTCCGAGGCTCCCAGACATTGGGCGAATGGACCATGGTTCGATCTTCTATATAATTTCCCATCCATGAGGTAGTAAGGAGACGCTTTGGTGCGTAGTGCCCAGGACGCCTTCTGGTCTTTGAGCAATTTTCCATGCTGAAAGTATTCGACGAACTCATTCTTCCAGTCCCAGACTAGGTTGGTTGAATTAACTTCACAATAGCCATTCTTATCTAGTACTGAGTGTAGAAGTTTAGCGACACTATTGAAGTCAGATCCTTTCATCTTTGTAGACAACCTTAAATTAGCCAATATATTCGCTTCCATGTTCTTGTCTCTCGGAATATGTACGATCGACCATTCCATGAATCGTGCCAGCTATGCATGAACCTTGTTCACATACTGTTGCATGTGTTCCTTATTTGTATCAAAAATCTTATACACTTGGTTTACTACCAATTGAGAATCACATTTGATCTCGATGACATCGGAGCCAAGTCCTCGGGCCAGTTCAAGTCATGCAACCAAAGCCTCATACTCGACCTCATTGTTAGTTAATGGAACAGTCTTAATGGCCTGCCTTAGGGTTTCTGACGAGCACAAAACACACACTTAAATATGCTTGCTAGTCGAATATAATATAATATAGTATCGTATCCACAAGGATTGGATTTAAACAACATTTTTGTATTTCCTAGCTTGATTTCTATCCAAGATGATCATAGTTGAGATATATATAATTACGAACTAAAATTAACTAAAAATCTAGAACTATTGATTAGTGAAAATCGTAACAATGAGTAAGTAGAGAAGGTTATCAGTGGGAGAAAATAGGGTTTTGATGGAATAGGTGCAAGATAAATGTTTGGGATTTAACTATAGATAATTCACTTCTAATGTTTAAGTGAGTCTATCAAACTCACTCAATTATTAGTCCAAACGTTTAGTAGAAACTTCTCTCTTGATTAAGTTTCAACCTAACAAGATGAACCAATTTAAGCTCAATGAAGATATGCAAGAACTCGTAGTGAATTGGTCTTTAGGAAAACCTCTCTCGAATATCCTCCTAAATAGGGTTAATCAATGATTGAACTAGCCTCTTTGGATTATTAAGAAGAATCTATGAATTAAAAAAACCATATAATGCAAAGATATCACAAGTTATGCCTCTCTCGATTACATGAACAAATGAATATAGATGCAATAATTAAAACATCCAAAATGATTCAATACGTAAAATTAGAGTTATAATCCACAAACAAATATCAGTACATCAAATCCATCAAACCCTAGAGGGAACTACTCCATAGATATGGAGTAATTCATCACAAACATGGTCGGAGCAAAGGAAAAAATAAAACGATCCAAACTCGGGTTTTGAGTAAGAATTGAATGATGGACTCCTTGTGCTTTTCCTTCTCCAAATCTTCCTTAGCCTCCTTAGGTTGGTTACATTTCAAAATTCCCAAAGATGAAATTTGTCCATGTATTTATACCAAGTAGGGTCGGGCCAAAATGAAATCACCTTTTCCTACGCGAAATAGGACAATTACTCTCTAAAATTTGCACAGGCGCACCGCATGTGCCACGCGCCATGCGGGGAAGAAGTGGAAAACTTCATAGAGCTCGTAATTTGACAGGAAATATCAAATAGGAAGCTACGGCGTGCCACACGCCGCTCCACATGCCGTGACTGTGGAGATTTCTCAGAGTACAAACTTTTGCTTGGTTTTTTGACGTCCAGACATGGTCCTCGACCCCTGAACACGATTACGACTTAATCTCTTGGGCTTTTACTTAGACTTCAAAGCTCTAAATAGCTCGAATTAGTTTCACAACATCTACATAGCTCGGAATCACTCCTACAAGACATAAAACACATGATTAGTGTAAAACACTAGCGATTAAAGTTGAAACACCATAAAAGTGCAGTAAATTAGAGTGCAATAAGCGACTAAAAAATGAGATTACAGCCTACCATTAGTTTCTCCCGAGGGAATGAATAGAACTACTCAAGAACGATTTTTTCATATTGGAAGCTCCATCCGTAAACAAGGTCCAAACTCCTGATGCCATTTCCAGCACCAGTATTGCCTCTCTAGTAGCTAGGGGCATTAACCCGGGACTGAAATTGGTCACGAAGTTGGACTAAACCTGTGACATGATCACAATCATGGGATTGTACTCAATGTCAAATTCTCTAATTTTGACTACCCAGTTAGCCAACCGGCCTGACAACTCAGGTTTGTGAAGAACATTCCTCAAGGGGAAGGTCGTCACAACGAATATCAAGTGGCACTAAAAATAAGGCCTAAGCTTTGGAGAGGTGACTACGAGAGCTAAGCCTATATTTTCGAGGTGTGGATAGAGAGTCTACGCTCTTGAAAATATTTTACTAACATAATAGATAGAAAAGTACGTACCTATTTCTTCTCGGACTAAAACGACAGTTACCGCTACTTCTGAGACTGCTAGATATATCAGCAACTGCTCGCCTTCCCTCGATTTTGTAGTAACGGGGGGCTGGATAGGTACCTTTTTAAATCCTTCAGTGCTTGCTGGCATCCAGTAGTCCATTCAAAATTGTTCTTCTTTTTCGGAAGTGGAAAAAAATGATGTTACTTCTTAGAAGATCTTGAGATGAACCTGCTTAAGGTTGTTAACCTTCCAATTAATCTTTGTACCTTCTTTACATTTATCAATTAATTCTGGAATGTCCTTGATATCTTTGATTTTGTCGGTTTTTATCTCAATCCCTCTTTGCGAGACTAGGAACCCAAGAATTTTTCATAACCAACCCCAAACACACAGTTTTTCGGGTTGGGTTTCATGTTATGCTTCCTCATGATATCAAAGGTTTCTTGGAGGTGTTTTAAGTGATCTCCTGCATTCAAATACTTGGATAACGTGTCGTCAATGGAAAATTCAATTGGTTTTCTTATTTGGTGTTTGAACATTCTGTTCACGAGCCTTTAATAAGTGGCTCCGACGTTCTTAAGCCCAAATGACTTCACATTAATACAATATGTGCCAAAGTTTGTTATGAACAAAGTTTTATACAGATCCTCCGGGTTCATCTTGATTTGATTGTACCCGGAGTAAGAATCAAGGAAACTCATCAACTTATACCCGACCTTATCATCAATCATTTGATCAATATTTGGCAATGGGAACGAGTCATTAGGGCACACCTTATTCATGTCCTGATACTCTACGCACATTCTGAACTTGTTGTTCTTCTTTGTAACTACAACTACATTAACTAACCATTCTGGATATTTTACCTCCCGTATTGAACTGATGAAGAGTATTCAAGTTACCTCTTCTTTAACAAACCTGTATCTGACCTCGGCTATTGGGTGTTTCTTTTGCCTTATTGGTGAGAATTCGGATCTAGGCCTGGCTTGTGCGCGGACACCTCTAATGGGATACCTGTCATATCTGAGTGCAACCATGCAAAAGAATCAATTTTAGATTTAAGAAATTATTAAATCATGACCTGAGTTCGGGATTGAGTCTTGTACCAAAGTGAAACTTCCTTTCCAAGAATTCTTTGAATAAAGCCACTTGCTCGAGCTATTCTAAAGTGGACTTGGTTGCATCTGTCTTCTCCGGTATCTTAAAGTATCTTGGCACCTGGTGGGATTTAGATGAATCATTTATTAACTTCATTTGGGAAAGGAGAAGGCGTTGGTTCCTGTAATTGCTATCTGTTCGGATCCTTCCCTTTGCTGCTGGAAATTGACACTACGTTTATCTCTCTTGCTACCAGTTGATCTCCTCTTATCTGCTTGATTCCTCCCTGGTCGGGAATTTCAATAGTTGATGATATGTGGAGGGTACTACCTTTTTCTCATGTATCCACGGCCTTCCAAGGATCATATTGTAACCCATGTCGCTATCTACCACTTAGAATAAAGTGGTCTTGTTTACCTCTCAGCATTAGTGGCTAGCAGGATCTCTCATCGGGTTATCACACTTGCGAAGTTAAACCCAGCGAGGAGCTTTGTTGCCGCTATGATGCTTTCAATTAACTTTTCTTGTTCCAACACTCTTCATTGAATGATGTTGGTCGAGCTTCCCTGGTTAACCAAAACACGCTTAATCATGAAATCTAAGACATTGATATAAATTAACAGGGAGTCATTATGTGGCAGAAGAAGTCTGTGGGCGTCTTCTCCCATGGAGGTGATGTCATCTTCTACGACTTCCCAAAGTCTTTTGTTGTGGGTCACTGATATATTTGTTTTCTTGGCTTCCGAGAAGGTTATGCCATTAATTTCATTCCTTCTGAAAATGATGTTGATAATCAATCGAGGGGAGTCTTCTGCTAGCTTCTAAGGGTTTCTTGAGGGATTAAAGTCGAAAGAAAAAGACAAAAAGATTTTCTTTTGTTAGGTAGTGTATCAATTCCTCCTTGGCTTTTCTTTGTGCCGCGGTTCTTTTCCAAGGATTTTGTTTGAACCGAGAGTAGTTAGTTTTGATTTTTATGGGTGTAGGAAACCTAATTTTGTGAACTGAAATTGAAGCAATATCTCTTGATTTTGTTATGTCTTGAGAATAGTGAATGCTTTAGTTATGACACTTTGGCTCATTTTTTATCTCTTGTATAAGTACCTTAAATTATATGATCTTAGCTTTGCTTAATTGCTTTGACTGGAGTGTCTTGATGAGTCCAATCCCGAGTGAGTTATGTGCCATGTGCGTGTGACGTCTTGTATTATTATGTGCATTGCATTTGATGTCTTGAACTTGCCCTATCTGTTTGCAAAGTGAAATAGTTTTTTTGTTCAGTCTAGGAAGTGATAAGGTGTTTCTTTGTTGAGTCAGATTTATATGCTTTGACCCACATAATTGTTATCTATTTTAGTTAACCCTTTTGAGCATGTAATCCTATTTCTTTGAAAACCACATTACAAGCAACCATTTGTTTAAATTGACCATCTATTTGAACCTTGTACATCTCATGGGCACTTGAATTTGTTATGAACTTTGTAAAAGTTGAAGTTGGGGTGGTTGGTTTGGATTTTGAGTGGAATTAAGTAAGACAAGGAGAAAGGTGCAATGTTTTGAAAAAGTGTGAGCCACTTGAATTGAATAAGAAAAAAAAGAAAAAAAGAGTTGTATTGTATTGCAAAATATTCTTTGATAGTGGTAATTCTTGATGTAATTGTGCTTAAAGAAGAAGGGAGTAAACACATACTGATGTTAAGGTAGCATATGGTTTGACATAAGTGTGGGGTTTTAAAAGTTAAAATGTATGTATTAAAGTGCTTAGGGAGGTGTAGCCACTCTTATATCCTTATATCCTACCCGTCCCGCATTCTACATTACAACTAGTTTAAAGTCCTACTTGATCCTTGACTGAATGAACTCAATTAGTAGAGTAGTACACTATGGGCAAGCCTATGGTCCATCTTTTGTGGCATATGAATATTGTTTCTGCGAGTGAGTGAATTCTTTCTATCTTGAGTTCCTAATTGTTCTTAACCTTTATTATGTGTGGAACTACTTTCTATTGTTGTGCGAGGGCACTTAATTCATGAAGGAAAGGTCATTTCATTAACATTTGTGTTAGAGTAAGTGAGTGAGTTGCGAATAATGCGTTGTACTTGTGAGTCAAATCTTGAGGTGAAGATTTTACACTATTGTGCTTAGTCTATTTTAAATGTTCTCGGTGTAATGAGTCAAGAGAGTTGTTTAATAAGGTCGTGTATATGTGAAGTGTAGCTTGGTTGCTCGATGAAGAAAAATGGTTTAAGTGTGGGGTGTTTATGGTAGGCTATAATCTTATGTTTTAGTCACTTATTGGGCTCTAATTTACTGCACTTTAATTGAGTTTGGGCTTTAATCGCTAGTGTTTTGCACTAATTCTGTATTTTATGCCTTGTAGGAGTGATTCCGAGCTAAGTAGATGTTATGGAGTGAATTCAAGTGATATGGATCTTTGAAGTATGATTAAAAGCCCAAGGGAATAAGCCGGGATGGTGTTCGGGGGTCGAGAACCACGTCGGGATAGCTAAAAAGCAAGAAAAATCAGAATTCAGAGAAAGTCCCATACCCGCGGCCGTGGGGCAGTGTGTGGGGCGACACAGTAGGCCAATTCTCTGCTGTCAGTCAGAAATCAACTCTCTGAAGTTCCCACTAATGCCCCACATGGCGCGTTGCCCCATGCGGCATGCTTGTGCAATTTTTACAGAGTTATTTTCCTATTTCGTGCGGGAGAAAGTGGTTTCATCTAGGCCAGACCCTACTTAGTATAAATACATGTAAAAACGTAATTTTATGGACTTTTGACACATCTTAGACCTAAGGAAGCAAAGGAGTAGGTGGAGAAATAAAAGGTCAAGGATTTCATCATTCAATCCTCACTCAATACAAGAGTTTGGATTGTTTTAAGTTTTTTCTTTAACTTAAACTTTGTTATGATGAATTACTCCATATCCGTGGAATATTTATCTTTAGGGTTTGATGGATTTGGTGTATTGGTACTTGTTTGTGGTTAATTAACGCTAATTTTATGTATTGAATCATTTTAGATGTTTTAACTGTTGCATCTTTATTCATGTGTTCTTCTAATCGAGAGAGGTGTAACTTGTGATATTGTTGCATTTTATTTTGTTGGTTGAAGCCACTAATTCTTCTTAATAATCGGAAGGTGCTAGTTGAATTGTTGATTAAACTTAGTTAGGAGGATAATAAAGATAGGTTCTCCTAAAAACCAATCCGCTACGAATTCTTGCATAGACACGTACTTAAAATTGGTTGATCTTGTGAGGTTGAGACTTAATCGAGAGATGAGTTTCTACTAATCAATTGAACTAATAACCAAGTGAATTCGAGAAACTCACTTGAACATTATAGGTGAACTATCTAGATTTAAATCCCAAACATTTATCTTGCACCTATCCTATCAACCCTTTCATCTTGGATAGTAATCTAGCTACAAACTACAATAACATTGTTTAACTCCAATCCCTACGGATACGATATTATAAAATACTATATGACTAGCGACCATATTTTAGTGTGTGTTTTGCGCTCGTCACATTGAAGGGTGATACACCCATAAAATTTAAGATCTATGATTCTAGTTTCTAACACGGTAAACCATTTGTCAATACTACATCGGAGTAGAGATATATGTGTTTTTACGAGACTGCGCATACTGCATATGTGACAAGTAGGTGTGTCACCTGATTTATTAAATGAGAGGACTAAATATGTCCAAAAGGGGCCAGTTCGGGTCGGACAAAGAGATCTTTTAAGGGTACCATTATAGAGCAAAAAAAAAACAACAGAGATATGCCCCTGCAAACTTCTCCCAAAAATTCAACAAACCCTTAATGTTTTTCTCTTCTTTTCAAGTTCTAGTTGGAGGAAACCTAAGGGTTGAAGAATCAAGTTTGGAGCTGAGATATTGACCAAATAAGGTAAGTATAATTGTCTCTTTCATCAATTTTTTATGCTAGAAAAGTACATAAAATGTTCTATATTTGTATGAACTCACGGTAATCTGAAGATGTGAGTTCGAGTTATTCCACTTGTAGTGGACTGTTTTGTGGGCTGTTTCATATTGTTTTTTGGTTATATGTTTTTCTACTAGTTTGTGGAGTTTTGTAGGAGAAAGGGCGTGGACAAACACCACATAATGTCAGGGTGGTGGATTGGTCATTCGTAGTAACATTTTCGGGTTGTTTGACACTACAATGGTTGTAATTTTATGTATGAAGTAATTGGGGTGTGTTGGGCTATTTTTTTGCATTTTGTGACAGATATAAGGTTGGAAAATGATGTATATATGTTGTTATTCTTGTATTCATTTGTTTTTGGTGTTGTATCGAATTAGGAGGAAGAAAAGATTATAGGGGAGATGCTGCCCGTTTTAATATAAATATTTGTCATTTCTTATGCGATAGTTGTACCTTTCGTAACTTAATAATAGTATTATTATCGTTGTTTTCGATTAAGGTGCGAAGAGGAAAGTTCAACGTGGTTATTGGAAAGATTTTGAAAAAATCCTTCCTTCATTTTTGTCACGACCCGGAATTGTCACAGTCGGGACTGTGATGGCGCCTAACATTTCACTTGCTAGGCAAGCCAGTTAGAGAATCATTAAGAAATTTTTTATACATTTCATGAAATAGGGTCAAATAAGCTAAAACGAAGTAAAAAGAGTGCGGAATAATATAAATGCCATAATATCTGCTACGTTTAGGATCTGGAGTACAACTCACAAGCTACTACAATTTACTTACACTTTTCTGAAAGAAAAGAAATAGTAAAGTAAAATGGCTAGGAAGAGACTCAAGGGTATGCGGACGCCGACATATCCACCTTGGGTCTCCTATCGAATAAGTCCAGCTACTAACCTTACGATCAGAGTGCAGTATATGAAACAGATCAGAGGCCGGCACCAAAATTTACACAAGAAGTGAAGAGTGTAGTATAAGTTCAACCGACCCCATGTACTATGTAAGTGCCGAGCCTAACCTCGACGAAGTAGTGACGAGGTTAAGGCGGTCACTCACACTACAACCTATACGCGATATAAATAATATAGACAAAAAAGGAAATACAGAATGAAGTAAGGTAGTCAAATAAAAGTGATAGCTACAGCTTCAGGAATAAGTCAGCGATGTTCAGAATTTACCAATCCTTAAGTGCAAAAGGAAATACCGTAAGGCTATCCTAGCCTAGAGGAATATAAACATACAAGTTGTTGTGGCGCGCAACCCGATCCCACTGTACGTCACATAATCCTCCCTTATTTTCTCATAACAACATAACCAACAATGAATATAAATATAAGTGTTGCAGCGCGCAATGCGATCCCACATTAACCTTCTTGGCATCACTGTGCCGCACTGTGTCCCTAAGGACCAACAAACGAGGGTTGTCATACTACCGATCTATGATGCGCTCAAACATAGAAGAGCAAGCGAATGTACAAGCTAGAACACGACTGAGCTTTGAAATATCCAACCTCACAAACTGGTTGGCTAAAGTCCAAATATTTGATGCAAGCGGCCTCTCACCGACTTGAATGAATGCAAGGCTGCCCATACTCGCTGCCTTTTTACTCAAGGTGTAGGCCACCACATTAGCCTTCCCTACATAATAAAAGATGGGGATATCATAGTCTTTCAATAGCTCCAACCACCACCTCTGCCTCGAATTGAGATCCTTTTGCTGGAACAAATACTGAAGGCTCCGATGATCCGTGAAAACCTCGTATGACACGCCGTAAAGAAAGTGCCTCTAAATCTTCAACACATGAACAATGGCTGCCAACTCTAAGTCATGGACACGGTAATTCTTCTTATCATCCTTCAACTGCGGAGACGCATATGCAATCACCCTTCCCTCCTACATCAATACCGCACTGAGCCCAACACCAAACGTATCACAATATACCGTATAAGATCCTGAACCTGTGGGCAACACACACATCGACACTGTAGTCAAAGCATTCTTGAGCTTCTGAAAGGTCGCCTCAGACTTCTTTGACCATCAGAACAGGGAACCCTTCTGGGTCAACCTGGTCAATGCGACTGCTAATAGATGAAAACCCTTCCACAAACCGAGGATAATAGCTCGCCAAACCCAAAAAACTCCTGATCTCCATGGCTGAAGTGGGTCTAGGCCAGTTCTAAACTGCCTCAATCTTCTTAGGATCTACCTGAATGGCCTATACTAATACGACGTTCCCCAAGAAAGCGACTAAATCCAACCAAAACTCGCACTTTGAAAACTTAGCATATAACTGGATGGCTCTCAGTGTCTGAAGTACAATCCTAAGATGGTGCTCATGATCTTCTCGACTGTGGGAGTAGATCAAGATATCATCAACAAAACACAATCAC
Organism: Nicotiana knightiana; assembly: GCA_005239525.1. Taxonomy (NCBI): domain Eukaryota; kingdom Viridiplantae; phylum Streptophyta; class Magnoliopsida; order Solanales; family Solanaceae; genus Nicotiana; species Nicotiana knightiana. Next base: position 96,670 of record ML419328.1, read on the forward strand.
AAAGGATTACAAATAAGGCTTGAATACTCGGTTCATCAAATCCATGAATGCTGTTGGGGCATCTGTCAACCCACAGGACATCACTAGAAATGTGATAAGGTGACAACCAATCCATATCCAAGATAACATCAAAATCAACCATGTCAAGAAGTAGAAGATCTATACTAGTCTCAAGACTCCCAATAGTGACTACGCATGAACGATAATCGCGGTCTACAATAATAGCATCCCCCACAGGTGTGGACACATACACATGAGCACTTAAAGAATCACGAGGCACAACCAAATATGAAGAAAAATAAGATGACATATAGGAGTATGTAGAACCCATATCAAATAGAATTGAAGCATCTTTACTGCAAATTGAAACAATACATGTGATAACATCGTCGGATGACTCAACCTCAGGCCTGGCTGAAAAAGCATAACATCGGGGCTGGGCCTCACCACCCTAAACTACGTCCCTGGGATGACCTCTAGCTTGCTAGCCTCCACCTCTAACAACCTGATCTCTAGAGGGTTGGTCAAGTGTCCTATAAGCTTGAGTTAGCTCTTAAGATGTCTTTAGTGCACCAATGTTCCACGTGTTTATGTTGAATAAGTTAGTTGGATATCCATTGCTCATCTTTCTTATGGAGGTTATTGAAGTTAATGAAGAACTGACTTATGAGGAGATTCTAGTTTCCATCCTTGATAGACAAGTTCAAAAGTTGATGTTACACCTCATATTTTCGTATGTGAGCGTACGTCGTAAGTCAATTTATGTAAGCTCAGAAATGAGATCATCTTTGAAAGTTTACAAAGTAATTTAATTATATTACCTTGGAGGATAGAAATATTTAAGACCATGAACAACAAGTGCAAAAAGGGTTGGAAGGTTTAGAAGCTAAAGTAGTTGAAGAAAATAATGTTTCGTCGAAAGTCGGCAAGCTGGGAATGTTATAACCCATACCTTTGGGGTGAGACTAGGGTTCTTAACATTATAAGGATGTTATTTTAGTCGTATGACAGTCATGTGTTATATTTTGAAGTCAAGCGAGTTGTGGAACAGAAGTTGGCAAAGGTCATCACAAGTTTCATTCATAAATGTGCTGAACATTAGGTCAAATGTATCTGCAAGTTTCTCCCATTAAACTTAGATCTGATTTACCCATCAAATTAAATATCTATGAGTCTATTTTCTAACGCATTAAACCATTCATTAATACAACATTGAAGTAGGGAAATATATGCATTTTGTGAGACTGCGCACACTGCTAGGTGACAAGTAGGTGTGTCACCTACTTGCTTAAATGAAATGCTTAAATATTCCCAAAAGTGACTATTTTGGGTCAGCCAAATAGTCCTTTTAAGGGCTTATCTCCTTCAGTATAATACTCATTATATATCACAATAACCAGACATAAACCCCTGCAAAAATCCACCCAAAAATTGCACATAACCCCTATTTGAGTTTCTTTCCTTTTGAACTTCTAGTTGGAGGAAAAGCCTAGAGTTTGAAGAGCCAAGATAGGAGCTGAGATATTTAACAAATAAGGTAAGTTTACTTCTCTATTTAATCCCTTTTTTCTTCCGGTAATGTATGGGAAGTGGTTCTGTAAATTTATGAACTCATGGGACGGTGATTGGAAGCCGTGAGTTCGAGTTAATCAACTTGTAGTTGACTGTTTTGTGTTGCTATTGGTTTGCGAGTTTTGCTATTATTTTAGATAGTTTTGTAGGAGAAAGGGTTTAAATAAACCCAACATAAATTCCGGGTGGTGGGCTGGTCGTTCATCATAACATTTTGGGTTGTTTGACACTACTATAGTGGTCGTTTTGTATATGAAGAGATTCAAGTGTGTTGAGCTGTTTTGTTGTATTTGTGGTGTATATAAGGTTGGAAAATAATGTATATATTTTGTTATTGTTGTGTTCTTGTGTTGTTGGTGTTATCTTGAATTTGGAGGAATTAAAGATTACAAGGGAGATACTGCCTATTTTAATATAAAATAAGCCTATCGTTCGTTAGGTGATAGTTGTAACTTTTGTAACTCAATGATAATATTATTATTGTTCTTGTAGATTAAGGTGTGAAGAGACGAGTTCCACGTGGTTATTGGAAATATTGTGATAAGGTATGTTAAGGCTAAACCTTTTCTTCATTTTGGCATGATCTCGTAACTACATGCATTTGATGATGAGACATAAAGAGAAGTTTATGTACATTATCCTAGTCTCATAAGTTACAGTATTATTCCTTATAAGGAGTTTATATACAATGTCTTCTTCCAGTCAAGAGAGTAGACGGTCTATATATATATATATATATATATATATATAGTATTATAGTATTTTCACCAATATCGAGCTATAATCGGTGGGCAGGCCTCTATTGTGCAACCTCTGATCAGATGGTAAGTTATATACCGAGCCTATTGTGGCCGAGGACCTATGAGCGAGCCCAGAATGGATGAGATATAGAGCCTAGTATGGCCGAGCGCCTATGAGCGAGCCTACTATAGTAGAGCAGTTATACGTACCGAGCCTTATAGAGCTGGACAACTATTTTACATACTATATTGAGAGAGTTGAGTCAGTATTAGTAGGTAAGCATATTTTTATATTATCTTTGACTCCCGGTTAATTTTAGTTATTATATTATCAGTTCTGTTTAAGATTTCAGTTATTCAGCCGCCTTACATACTCGGTACATTATTTCGTATTACCGTCTCATTTGTCGAGGACGCTGCATTTCATGCCGGTAGGTCCTTCTAGACAGCTAGATAGGCCTTCCTAGTAGACAGAATGAAACATCATCTTAGTTGGTTAGCTCCACTTCCTCGGAGTTACCAGGTCTAGACCTTGGAGTCCATTTTATATATACAAGTTTGATGGGTAGGTCGAGGCCCTGTCACGACCATGATACAGTTCAGTTATCTCTAGAGGCTTGTAGACGAGTCTTGTGTATTTTGTATATCAATATTGTTGCCTTTCCAGCGATGTGTATATGTAGGGGTGTCAATGGTTCGATTTGGCTGATTATTTTATCAATTTTGTACCATACCAATATTTCAGTTATTCTACTATGTATAACCAAAATTAGACTTTTTGAAACTGTCCCAATCATGACAGTTTCTCTTCGGTATCGGTACAATTCGGTTAATTTTTGGTATTTATTAAATATCATATAGCATTCAGTAGTAGAAGTAGAACGCAATAACATACATTTTTTTATAGAAATTAGCAAAACTTTCTAGACATTTTTACTGTTTAAAGGGTGATAAATTTTAAAAAAATGAAATATGGCTATTGTATAGATCCATCAACTATTCTACAATAATATAAAAGAAACCAAGCAAAGGCAAATAAAATATAAATCATACCGGTGAAAAGATATCAACCAAGTTGGGACTCAAGAATAAAGTCTATAGAAAGTTAAATATTTAAAAAGATAAATTTAAATTATATGAAAGGAAACATATTAAATACATTGTATTTTACTGCTCTGAATTGCTAGAATACTTCATGTCTTTCTAATAAAGATACTTCAAATTACTTAGTTTAAGTAGAATAGCATAATAGGTTTTAGGAATTAGTATTTTGAGTTTAATTACTTGCTTGCTTGTAATAGTTTTTATAATTCCAACGCCCAAAGAAAAATTTAGTGCATTATTATTTTTAAACTTCTAGATAAATATATTTTTCACATGTAAAATTTTTTTGGTACAATTCGGTATTTTTTGGTTTATTTTTATATAATAAAAAACCTACCCTAACTATCGGTGCAACTATAAATTTATATAAAAACCTACGATTTCTTAAAAAGAAACCTAAAATTCGGTTCGGTGCGGTACGGTTCGGTCGGTTTAGTCGATTTTTGAATATCCGTTGACATGTCTATGTATATGTTCAGTTTGGTATTGCTGGTTGGAGACATTCATGGAGGCCTTGTCGGCCTGCACAATTATATATATCAACTTTTGGGAATGTTTACCCCTCAGATAAGAGAGACGTTATTTTCAGATGATTCAAAATATGGCCTCATCGGCTTAAGTTGAGCGTTACTCCTCAAGAGTTCACAATTTTAGAGTGGTACGCTCGGGCCGAGTATGGCACCTGATGCTAGCCACGTCTCTTTAGGTTTAGGGCATGACAAAATAAAGAGATTTCCACTGTAAAAGTGCTATGTAGAAACCAACAAGTTGAACAGGCCACTTGGGAGGCCGAGGAATAAATGAAAAGGATATATCCTCACCAATTAGCGTAACCATATTTTTGTGTTAAACAAGAATGTTAGAGTTTACTTTCTTTGAATTGTGTTCAACTTGTACACTTTATGCTAAAAGCCCCCTTTGGTAATATAATGCCTATGCAGTTATGTTGGTGTTGTTTTCATGCTATAATACGTCGTTCCGTTGTGAAAATATTATTAGGACTGGTTTTTGGGGCTCTCTGACAGGTGGATAAGCCCAAATACAGGGGAGACTCTGCTATTTTTTTATTTTTTTGAAATTTGGCGAGTTAGTCAAATTTTGAACTTCTGATGTGTGAATGAAGAGTTGAGTTACATTGGGTGTTTATGGCGGACTTTGACCCTCATTAGAGGACGAACGATGCTGTCACGACCCCAAATCCTAAATCGGCCGTGATGGCGCCTATTGTGGAACTAGGCTAGCCAATAACGACATGTTCACAAATTTCCGTCAAAATTCCAATCCAAATTCAAGCATTTCATAAAATATGCAGAGTATACTAAATACATTAGGCCAATAAACAGTGCCACCAACATTACGAGTCATCCGGAGCTAATATGTCATGAGCATCTAAGAAAAATAAGCCAAAGGTATACTATTATAATACAAAAACCTCCTAATAAATAGCTAGATACAACAATAAGGGAAAATAGAGATGTTGCGGACGCTGAACAACTACCTCTGTATCCCACAAACCGGCTCCGCACGAAATAAATGGCTAATGCTCGGTATCTGCACCTGAATCTGCACACAGGGGTGCAGGGAGTAATGTGAGTACGCCAACTCAGTAGTAATGAAAATAAATCAAGTCTAAGCGGCAAGGAAACACATAAAAATCAATGTCATCAATTCACAATATGCACAGCCTTACTTTGCAACAATATAAACATAGATATATGAAATCGTCATGCCTTAAAACCAACTTCAGAAAAGTCCTCTGAAGAATGCATATTTTTAACAACTTCAAACCGAAAGATTTAGTATGAAAATGAAATGAATCATATAGAGGCCCCTCGGGAAAAACATATTTCATAAGTTCAGAGTGAAAGTAGTAAAATCATAAGTAGCCCCTCGGGCAAAAACAAGTATCATAATCACCCCCTCGGGCATGCCTCACAGTCACTCATAATCATCCCCTCGGGCATACCTCACCATGACTCGTAATCACTCACTCAGCACCTCACAGTCACTCATGCCTCCCAATCACTCGTCATTTGGCACTCGGTGCGCTCACTAGAGGTGTGTGCAGACTCCGGAGGGGCTCCTTCAACCCAAGCACTAATATCAAGCCACCTCGTGGCGTATCATATCCTCACAATCAGGCCCTCGGCCTTACTCAGTAGAACCTCTCAAAAAGCTACTCGGGCGAATCAGTAAAACAGGGTACTCGACCCAAAACATCATTTTTAAATCTCAAAGTAGTGTAAATCATGTTGAGTTTCGAAAACAGTAAGCGCAATGTGGCTGAGTGAAATCATTAATAAATAGTGAGGAAAACATCAGTAAAAAGCCCCTAAGGGGTCTAAACAGATCGGCACAAGGCCCCAAACACGGCTTATAGCCCAAATATTTCACCAATCTTTAGAACATAATTTAACATAAGGTTTTGAGTAAAATATGCAGCTCATTAGTTGCCGCGGAGTGGACCTAGTCCAATCCAAAAATCAGTGCGCGCCACATACTCGTCATCCGACATGTGCGCCATTCTAAAATCAGTGAGAAATATGTAGTCCGGGGTTTCATACCCTCAGGACAAGATTTATAACCATTACTTACCTCTACCGGGCCACAACACTAGTCCGCTATGCTCTTGCCCATCAAATTTGCTCCCGATTGCTCCGAATCTAGCCAGAACCAGTTTAACATCATTAATATATACTAAAGGAACACAACCCAATCAAAAACTATCAAATTATACAAGAATCTCAAAATTCGGCCAAACCCGAGCCCCAGGCCCACGTCTCGAAATTCGATAAATTTTACATCACTAGAAAGCTTCCTCCCATGATTTTACACATACCAAAAACATCAGAATCGGACCATAATTGCCTACCCGAATTGCCAAAAGAATTTTCCAATCCTCCCCCCATTCTTCCCAACCTTTTCCTACTTTAATCCTCCAATTTACAAGCCTAATCCAAACAAAATAGCATAGAAACGATTTAATAACCCGAGAACTTACCTTCACTGAAGAACCACGAATTCCCTCTTCAATTTGCCTTAAAAAGAGCTCCAACCGCATGCAACAATGGTGGACTGAAATAAATTTCACGGAGGCCTCTTTTATTTTGTTTTCCCCAGCATTTCACGCACCTGCGGACACTTAGTCGCACCTGCGGACCCGCACTTGCGGTCCTAGGTGCGCACCTGCACAATCCCACTAACGAACCAATTCTCGCACCTGCGGATACTTCCCCGCACCTGCGGCCATATCTTCGCACCTGCGGATTTCCCCTTCCTAGCCTCCTTTCGCACTTGTGCATGGCCTTTCGCACCTGCGACATCGCACCTACGGCTACCCATCCGCAAGTGCGGCCAACACCAAAAAGTTACACCAACAGCTATTTGCTGCAATTTCCAAGTTCAAAACTCTGCCAACCATCCGAAATCAATCCCGAGCTCCTCCCCATAGAATTATTCCAACTTAGTCGAGCCCTCAAAACACCAAAAACAACACGAAAACACATAAATTACATCAAATTCAAGCCTATGAACTTTGAAACTTCCAAATTTCGCCAATTACGCCGAAACCAACCAAAACACCTTCGATTGACCTGAAATTTTGCACACATACCTAAAATGACATTACGGACCTGTTCCAACTTCCGAAATCCCAGTCCGACCCCGATAGCCTATTTTCCACTGCCGATCGGAAATCGCCACAAACTAGCTTTCGCTAATTCGAGCCTTATTCTACACCGGACATCACAACTTCATTCCGAACACACTCCTAAGTCCCAAATCGCCTAACAAAGATATCTGAGCCATAAAATCCACATTCCGAGGTCGTTCACCAATAAGTCAACTCTCAGTTGACTTTTTTAACTATTAGGCTACTTTAAGAGACTAAATGCCTCAATTCTCACCATGACCACTCCGGACCCAAACCAACTGACCCAACATAACAAAAACAGTCTAGAAATATATGAAAAATGTAGAAATGAGGAAAATAGGGTAAATCTCACGGAACGACCGGCTGGATCGTTACAGATGCTAAGCCGGGGGATGATATGAGGCCCTGTAAAATTTTGCCAACATTTTGTAGTTTTGTGGTGCCGAGGTAGTATAATGTGTTTGGAAGGTTATAGATATACATGCTCTTTGGGTTGTGGAGTTCATTGTGGAGTTGGTGAAAAGTTTGCAGAAAAATGGCAATTATGCGGTCCATTTTGTGACCGCATATCCATTCCGCTGACTGCAGAACTGTTGCGGATTGAACTAGAAGAAGTTTAATTTTGAAGGCCATTTTGTAGTCCAATGTGCGACCACATATTCTTTTCGCGGACCGCATATTCGTCACATTTCAACATGAGAGAAATTCGAAGGATATTCTGTGGTCCAATGTGTGATTACAAAATCGAATCGCGGCCCGCATAATGGGACGCATATTTGATCGGGCCAACCCAATTTTTGTGAAACATTTCGTGGTCCAGTTCGCGGACCAAACATCTATTCCGCGATCACAGATTTGTTTCATCGAGAATTTTTGATAATTTCTTAACCCAACTCTAGTTTGATATAAACTTTTAGGGGGTCATATTTGTGAGAGAATCAACTCATTTTATAAGGGAAAAATACTCTAGAGAAAGAGAGGAGGAGCTCCAACGATTCTACCCCTTTAATTGTTACTCAATCTTGAAGATTCAAGGAAATCACTCACGTCTTCAATCAACCGGGTAAGTTCTCTCCCATGAGCTTTCATTCAATGTTTGTAATGGGGTTAAGTATGGATTTACCATTTTGGGGCTTATGGGATGGTGATAGAAAGCCATAAGGCCTCTATTTAGAAAGGTGGGGTGTATGAAAAGAATGAGTTGTTTGCTTCTTGATTTAGGGATGCGTCGTTAGACATGCATCTATCGATGTAGGTGATATGGTTTTTGTTGATCTGTCATGGGTAAATTTCTATTTGAATTTGGTTGTAAGGCGAAGGAATTCCACTATGAACCTTGTAGTCAAACTCGCCCACTATGTGTTTGATACAAATTCCTATTTCACCTAGTCCATGAATACCTTCCTAATAATGGTTCAATATGACTATGTTTCTATAGATTGTAATTGCTTAGAGTAGTAGGGCTTTGTAGCAATTCTAAGGAAAGCTCAATCAAAGTATGTACTCCTTCTGCAGAATTGGATTCCATGAATTTCTCATAATTTTGATTATGGTTTTATCAAGTTCATACTACTATTGTTCCAAATCGCTTTTATGGTTAATTCATCCAAATGCTTGTGATTTTAGCTCATATTTAGATTGCAAATCATTATGATCTCCTTTGGGAAGAAAACTCATGTGTTTGAGACTCTTATTAGTCATGTATTTATGATGATCCCTAAAAATGAAGGATTAAATTTATTAAATATGAATGCGGCCATCGTTCCAAGAATAAATATTGTTATGTATGGCCAAGTATGCCAATGAAATAATGGATATAATGAAAGACCATGAGATGAATATGTATATAGTAAATGTTTTTGGGTTCATCATTAGGTCACCGACAAAAAATCTGGGTTATAAATGCCCAATACCGGAACTACACGTGCTGGTGTAAGAGATTGTTGAGGGATAAATTACCATTATAATATGTTGAGATTATTTCTCATTGATTGGGATGCATGGATAGTTAGTAAGGACCATTTCGACTAACACAACATTGTGGTGAGACGGCTTAGCCAATCAGGCGGGGATCGAAGGTCATGTCGCGCACATGGTGGTGTTTTGTTTCTATGTCCACCCGCATACATTGGGATGAGACCGCTAAGCCGATCGGACAGGGATCAGACTCCATGCCATATTCATGGTGGTGTGTCCTTACCAAGGAGTTCCATCTTAAATAATTAAAGCTTACTTGAAAGGTTTACATTGTTTTAACTTATCATGTAAATATTGATGATATTCTTACTGCTTCCATGTTTCTCATCCACATATTTCCGAGAGAGGTAACTGCTAGGGAGTGGCACCGATATCAGTTCTTGGAGATTCGAGGTAGTTTTGTTTCTGTTCGCAACACTAGAAGTCCCCTTTTCTCTTATTTTATGTTATTGTTGTTATTTCTTTCAAATAGTGCCACATTTCGAGATCGGACTATATATTACTATAGTGCTCTTGTACTCACTAACACCATATCAACACATAGTTTTGGTTTTATTGTTGCTATTGAATTTAGTTATTTATAATTGTTCTTCTATTGAGACTATATATTGTTATTATTTAATTTTGTATGCGTTTTTATTGATGGCTTGCCTAGAAAGTGGTATTAGGCGTCGTCACGACCCTGGTGGTATTTTTGAGTTTTGACAATAAATCCAATATATCTCTACATGAAGAAGACTCAACATTTTACATCAATTTGACACCCTCCAAGTTTCCAAGAATCTACTAACAAGTTCCATACATGTGTAAAACATGTGAATGTGTATATATAGATGATATGAATAAATGTTTCTACATGAGTTAAAAGTGTCAATGCATAGTAAAGACTCGAATTTTATTATAACCAACACCTCGTGCTGAGAAACTCCTAGTATCAAATAAGACTCACACGAGCCAAGGTATTACGGGTAAGGAGTTGATCCAAATCAACAATCCAAAGCATTTTAGCCCATAATCAAATAATCAATGTCTCAAAAATCAATCATCAATCCGCATGGAATGGATTATCCTACTATAATCATAACAAGTGCACGACATTAACTATTTTACGATGATGTAATCAGTCGCACGACATAAACTATTGTTCCATAATATTATCAATTGCATGACATAAACCATTGTGTCAACCTTAGTCCATATAAGAGAACTATATGTAGGATGTATGCACATGAACAAGAGATAAAAACATATGATGCATATGGAAAGAGAAACAAACATTCATAGATATATGCAAGTGTACAAGTAGGACTACGACTACAACATGGAATCCAACATATTAAATAGCCTATCATGTCAAAATAAAGAATCAAAAGCCTAGAAATGATATCTAGCATGAAAAAAGTTTCTCAAGTAGCCATAAAAATAATTAAAGCATCTAAGAACATGTGTCATAACAAGTCATAAAGAAGCCTAAAATCTATCTCAAACATTGTATAACCTTAATGAACATGTATACACTTGTCACCTCACGTATAGGTCATCCCTAAACAAGTAGTAATTTTCATATATGTTCATTTTAGGAAAATTCCCGAATGTTTCGATTAAGCAAGATACTTACCTTATCTCGGGCTAGCTCTATTATTAAAAATCTATCTTTTCTAGCTCCAGATCTATCAAATAAGTCAACTCTAGAACAAATAATACTCAACGAGGTCAAATAAAACTATAAACTTACTTTAAATGATAAAGCTTCAATCTTTAATTAAATCTCAAAAGGCAGCAAAAGTCATCTCGAGCCCATGTAGTCAAGCTCGAGTCTAAGGTCGGATCCCATCAATTCATAACTCCACGAGTTTCAATATATTGTTATTTTCAAATCAGGGTCTAAATCGACACTCAAAACCGTAAAATACACTTTTGTTTACCTTGAAAAATAGTGTTAACAATTATACTTGATTTATGGTTCTAAAGATATGTGATTTATTTACATACTAGTAAATAATCAAGAAATGATAAGCTTAAGTAAGGAGAAATGATAGCCAAACCAATGTTTTCAAAGGGCTGGGGGCCTCGAGTTTGATCGTCTCGAGGGTCTCGAGGTCGGTCGATAGCAGTGAATTAAGAATAACAAATGAAGAATGAAGAAAAAAAAGTTTGAGAAAATGTTGAGCACGTTAAATGATAAAAGCTAAATAGAATGTTCTATTGCAGTGGATTGTATATTACAAAATGATTGGGATCCCCTTTATATAGGAGGGGAAAAACCTTAATATGATACACTTCTAATTATGACAAAGAATACTATTGGTACAGCTGTATAACGACCTACTACGGATTTGTACTATCCCTTGCAGACCTTATCAGTCCTAACCACGTGTTCATGGAAAATTCCCGCATTTCCATGACGGTCATCGATTTTGTATAGCTCCGAGGAAGACCGTGACGGGCCTTCGATGTGCTTTCTCGAAGTGTACATTCTGGGATTGGATTCAAATTTCACTTGAAACCTTCGAGCTCGGGCTCGAAGCATAATAGAAACTTTGAAATCGGGCTCCTACGATTTCGGCCGTATACAGATAATCCCCGCGTTCCTTAGAATGAAATAATAAGAAATGATTTGAATTATCGACCCTTAGATGCTCTTTATGATGACATCATTCCTATGACGTAAGAACTGAAATGACTGAAGCGCCTCCCGACTCTCTTCCCCAAAAGCCATAATTGGTCGCCAGGGATGGTCGGCTATCAAAATCAATGAACATTCACAGTTTTTCTCTTATATATACCCGCTTCCCTCTCTCATTAAGAACTTTACCATTCTGCAGCAACCATTTTCTTCTATCACCTCCCTTTCACCACCAGTTCTTCCACCGTATTAGTTCAAAGTTGCATCGGTGTTTTCATCTCCTCCTTCCTTTTCTAAAGAAAGTATGGCTAAAAAATCCAAACCCATTCCTCAAAAAGAAGTAATCTCCACTTCTACTTCTCGTCCGACTGGTGGCAAACTGTCGGCGCTCAATGAGATCATTTTGAGCAGCTTTTCCTTGACGATGGAATTTACAACAGAAAAACCCCCCGATGTCCCTGGCCGTCGAGAACATGCCTCGAGGTATATAAGATAAATGGAGGAGAGACACCTCGAAGCTGTGAGGAGAGAGTGCAGATGGGGGAATAGGTCGTTCTGCAAATACCCTTTTGTGAAGAGGATATTACGACATACGTAGAGGGGTTTCTTACCGTGTAGCCATATCCCTTTACACCAGGTGGATCATATGCACTCGTGCTCGAGTTCTTCCAAAGGTACCAAGTTACCCTGTCCCAGATCCATCCGTCCTTCTGGTGGATCGTGTTAATGATGGGTTTTTCGCTGAAAAGCCCGGGATTGAGTTCACGCTTAGCCACCTCATTCGATTGTATCGACCTCAGAATTTCCGAGGTCTAATCAAGCTCCAATGCAGGTCCATTAAATCCTTCTTTGCTAGTAGCGACGAGGACAGGAATCAAGGCTGGATGAGCTGATTCATCCGAGTGAGGACCATAGACGTCATCCCCATGGAGTTCCTACCATTCCCCGAGAAATGGAACCCCAAACGTGAGTAAAATGTTGTGCTTTATTTTCTTCTCATCAATTTTGTTGTGCTTCGTATAACTGTTCATTTTCTCTTCCCTTAGCAGTCTCTTGGATGCCTAACGCGGTCCTCGATCACGCGGACTGGGTTCGCAAATTGGTATCTACTTCGACATATGACAAACACAAGTGACGGGATTTGTCGAAGGGAAAGTGGTAGGAGAAGCACCATGGTACATATTACACTACTTCTTCCTTAGTGAAAATACCTTTCTTCATATGATCTAACTTCTTGGTTGTAGGTATTGGTGAGTTTTCCAAGATATGGCCGCCCCTGCCCGGGGAGGAAGAAGAACCCTCGGCTTCGAAGCCAAAGAAAGACAATAAGAGAAAAAGATCCTCGAAGAGCAAGGATGCTCAAACCAAAATAGATCCTGCTCGAAGGCGCACGAAAAATGTGGTCATCAACGAGGACTTTGAATTTACCGCCGGTCCGTGGGCATGACGACGACGATCTAGAGGGTTTGACATTGGTGACTCGAACCAGAAAGCCTTCCGAGGCTAAAGAAATAAAGGACGAAGGCCTTCATCGCTCACTTGGAAACTGCATCTCAGACTTTGGGAAATACCCTGAAGGGAGTGGGCTTCGACACACCTCACCCCAATCAGAGTGCATCAGGTGATTTCCCCGAGGCCGTTATAGCAGGTCACTGACCATCATTTCCATCTTTCTTCGAAAATACTATAAGGGACGCTCAGGACCTGAAGACGCTCGAATTAGGCGGAGCCCCGAGTGAGATGAGTCCGAACCAGCAGATGCAATCTCGATCTTCGAGGAGGCTCAACGGCTTTCTCAATTTTTAGTTTCTAATAACTCCACAAACCCTCTAACTTCATACTTTCCTCTTTTATCAAATCAAAATTTTCTTTCTGTAGGCCTTCGACAAGTTTAAGACTGAGTTGTGTCACTGTGAGGCCGAGTTGCGTAGGTCCTGGAATGAGGATAAGTCCCCAAGGCTTTTATGTGGCAAGAAAGAAAAGGAGTTGAGGCATCTTCGATCTGAGTTGGATAGAGCTCGTTGGTATGAGGACAAGCTAGAGAAGCATGTAACTTCTGTTTTTAAAAAATACGGGCTCCCTCTCCCGTCTTCAGAGGCTAGCACTTCAATGACTCAGTTGCAGCAGAAGGTAGAAATGCCGGAACGTCTTCGGGGAAAAGTCGCCCAAGTCAACTCTGAATGCAATGAATGGAAGGCACATATGGACGTCCTTGTTGAGGCCAAAGATGATGCACTGGAAATAGTGTCCGCTCTCAAAATTCAACTTCGAAATGCTCGAGAGAGCAATTCACTTCAAGCGGGCAGCATAATTGAACTTGAGGCTGGTCTCACGAAGGCGAAGGACGAGGTTGTGGAAGCCCGATCCAAAGCCAAAGAGATACAATCCAAAGCTGATAAGATGGTAGCCATCTATTTGAAAGATGCTACCGATTCTCAAATGGAGTTGAGGGGGGACTTCGACTGAGAGAAGAGAAGCAACGACTATGTCCGATGCGGATCCCGAAGGGAAACCCTTGAGGAGATCCATGCCAAGGGCTTCGATCTCTCCGGAGAGACAGCATGCCAAGGCAGACGAGACTGATAGTGTTCCTCCTTTCTTTCGATGATGAAGCTGATGTTTAATAAGAGGCTGGCGAGGATGCTGGTTCCGAGGGGTTTGATGAAGACAAAGTCCCCGAGGGGGAAGAGGCCCTCGAAGATCAGGCTGTTAAAGAAGCAGGTCCCGTGGGTGCTACCTCAAAGCAGGTGACCCCGACGATAGACTAAGTTTTCTTTGATTTTCTTGAAAGGGGTACCTGTGGGAGTATTGTAAATGTACTTTTTGTACCATCATATATATAAAGAATCTTTTCGCTTTATCTTTGTATAAATTTCTATCTTATCTTCGCCTTTGATATTTGATATTTATGACGGTTAGTCCGATGTACTGGACTTAGAATATAAAACCCTTAGGTTTCGTGTTTGATCAATGATCGACAATCGAGGAGTCCAATTTTCGAGCTTTAAGCTTTAGCTCAGAATTTTCGAGTCCGAAATTTAGGTAAGGTCTCGAGCATAATTTTCTTCGGCCTTTAAGTTCTTTAGGTATCGATCCTTAGGCTTTTTTAACACATCGGCCCTTAGGCTCTTTTTAAGTTGTCCATTAGGCTCTTTAGATTGGCCCTTAGGCTCTTTAGGTTGGCCCTTAGGATCTTACATATTTGCCTTTAGACTCTTACATATCGGCCCTTAGGCTCTTATTAGATTGGGTTAATCCGACCTCTAAAATGGCTATAATTTTCCCCCTTTCTGGCTAAAGAAATTTTGTTATGCCTTGGCATGTTTTTGTATTCGTCCGACTTTTCGATAGTTCGATTGATAGGATCCTCAATTACAAGTCGATATGTGAAGATAATTGAGTACCTCGTGAGGTTCTCTCGAAGCCTGATTTTTTCGAAGCCTTTATATTGTTCGGAGTTGATATTATCGAAGCTCCTTTGCTTATGTTGAGGGTATCCTGATTTAACCTGTTTTTTCAAAGCATTTGAAAGGCTTTAGTTTTGTGGCGGAAGTCGTACGTCTCCTAGCCGCATTATTGCGGCCGTAGCCTTTTCACTTGACCGTAATCTTTGTATTTGGTTGTAGCCTTTAGTCCCCAAGTGAGATGGCCTCCTACTTAATATCGAGGGTATGCCTTTTTAAGGGTCTTACAAGTTTGAGTATATAGCCTTGGCATTAATATCGAGGGTATGCCTTTTTAAGGGTCTTATAATTGTTAATATGCCTCATTGAGGTCTTATAAGTTTGAGTATGCTTCATTGAGGTCTTATAATTTTGAGTTTGATTTTTGTCTCATTGAGGTCTTATGAGTTCGAGTTTCTGATGACTCCATATGTTGACCGTCGAAGACAACCCCCGAGTGTTCGGGTGTATTTGTCCCTTGAGCCGTTTAATGAAAATAGTGGACTTATTTGAGGCACAAAGTGTTTTGATATAATAAGAATGCTTCTTCAAATGATCGATACATGCGTACATGTTTTTCCATGCGGCTCGACTATTCTATATGGACACAACTCATTTGACTGTTTGGCCCATTAAAACATTCTCCTATCGAGGCCCTTTTCGATATAACTTGCTTTCTTCGAGAAAATAACCTCCGAGGGTGATGCCCCCAAGTATTCGAGGTTGATGGAAAAAGAAGCCTTGAATACTTGTGTCACGACCCCAAATCTAAACCAGTCGTGATTGCGCCTATCGTGGGACTAGGCTAGCCAAATCCACACTCAAATTGAAATAATCTTTCATTTATATCATTACTAAACCGATAACCCATAAAGGTTTCGTTCAAACATTTTAAAAACAAATAAAGCTACACCGAATATTAAATACAATCCCGAGATCCCGGAGTCACTGTTAATGAGCATCTACAGAAAATATACAACTCTAAAAGAAAAAAAAAACCTTATAATAGTAAGTAGGAGAGAGCAGGGCTGCGGACGCATGCAACTACCTCCCAAAAATCTCCTAGAAATCTCTGGAACAGATACACAGCTCGCTCTGCCCTAGCACTTGGATCTGCACAGTAGGTGGAAGGAGTAATGTGAGTACGCCAACTTAGTAGTAATGAAAATAAATCAGGTCTGAGCAATAAGAAACACATAAAGTCAAATCATCATTTCACAATAAGCACAGTCTTTCTTTCCAATAGTGTATACGTTAAATCATCACGCTTAAATACCGATTTTTTTGGTAAAAATAATTTGGGAATATACTTGCCAACAGTTTCAACATAATTTTCAAGAAGTTTAGTGTAAAAATGATAAAAAATCATAAAAAGCAGAGTGAAAGTGATAAATCATAAGTATCCCCTCGAGCAAAACATGTATCAAAAACTTCCCCTCGGGCGTAACACCACTCAAAAATCAGCCCCTCGGTCATACCTCACATTCACTCATAATCAGCCCCTCGGGAAACCTCACAGTCACTCATAATCAGCCCATCGGGCAACCTCACAATCACTCATACCTCCCAATCACTCGCCACTCGACACTCGGCACTCGACACTCGCACTAAGTAGGTACCTGCGCTCACTGGGGCTGTGTACAGACTCTGGAGGGGCTCCTTCAGGCCAAGCGCTAATATCAAGCCACCTCGTGGCATATCATATCCTCAAAATCAGGCCCTCGGCCTCACTTAGTCATAAACTCTCAAAAAGACACTAGGGCTATCAGTAAAACGCGGTACTCGACCCAAAACATCATTTTATATTTCAAAATAGTGTAAATAAGGCTGAGTTTTGAAATCAGTTAAACATAATATGACTGAGTGAAAATCATAAGTCAACACAGTGAGAAAATAGCAGTAAAAGCCCCCAAGGTGTCTAAAACAAGTCGACACAAGGCCCCAAACATGGGTTACAGCCCAAATATAAGAATAGTCTTTAAACACGATTTAACATATGATTTAAAAGTAAATACACAACTCAATAGTTGCCACGGGAAGGACAAAGTCCAAATCCAAAATCAGTGCATGCCACACACTCGTCATCCGGCATGTGGGCCACTCCGAAAATATGAAGTCCAGGGTTTCATACCCTCATGACAAGATTTACAGTCATGACTTACCTCAAACCTGTCCAAATACTAATCCGTGATGCTCTTGCCTCTCGAATCAACTCCCGATTGCTCTGAATCTAACCAAAACCATATTAATATCATCAATATACTCTAAAGGAACAAAGCCCACTCGAAAATAATCAAATTTAACCAAAATTCCAGGAATTGGCCAAAACCGGCCCTTGTCTAGGAATTCTATAAATATCGCATCACAAGAATCCTCATCCTTTCTCGAGTCTATACATACTAAGAACATCAAAATCAGACCATAATAGCCCCTTCAATTACTCAATAAAAGTCCCAATTTCTCATGCCCTAACTTCCCCAAATTTTGGTTTTAAATCCAACTATTTTAAAGTTTAATTACTACGAAAACAATGTAGAATCGAGTTATGAAGTCAAAACTCTTACCTCCAAACGTTCCCTTTTGAATCCCTCTTAGAATCTCTCTCAAGAGCACCAATTTCGTCCAACAATGGTGAGGAGTGGGCTCAAACTCGCGGATGTGGCTTTTTAAAGCATACTGCCCAGGTCCCTCGATTAACCCTGCGCGATCGCGGAATATCCCCATGCGATCGTGAAGATTTGCCTTCCTGACTCACACGATTGCGGCCCTTCCCACGGGACCGCGTAGCATAAATCCTTCCACTCCTCACCAGCTCACTCTCATCTACTCGAACACGACCTTGGCCACGCGTTCGCGTAGCACAACATCACAGCCACATGCGATCGCATAGAGCAAATTTCACCCCTGCCCAACTTAGCCTACACGATCGCGGACCCTTCTACGCGATCGCGAAGAACAAAAATGCTTGCAAAAGAAACCAGCAAAACTGCTATCTCCCAAATCCAAAAATTGATCCGTTAACCACCCGAAACTCACCCAAGGCCCTCAGGACCTTAACCAAACATGAAAACACATACCATAACCTTATTCAAAGCCCCTGAAACACCCAAAACAATGCCAAAACACCCAAAATCACATTGCATTCAAGCCTATGAACTTTGAGATTTCTAAATTCTGCCAATGATGCCGAAACCAACCAAAACACGTACGAATGGCCTGAAAATTTGCACACACGTCCAAAATGACACTACGAACCTGCTCAAACTTCTGGATTCCATTCCGACCCCGATAGTCAATTTTCCACTACCGACCGAAAATCGCCAAAAACTCAATTTCGCCAATTCAAGCCTAATTCTACTCCAGACTTCAAAACCACATTCCGAACACACTCCTAAGTCCCAAATCACCTAACGAAGCTATCCGAACTATAAAATCTACATTCTGAGGTCGTTTACCAATAAGTCAACTTCTAGTTGATTTTTTCCAACTATTGAACCAAGTTAAGAGACTACGTGTCTCATTTCTCCCCAAAAATCGCTTCGAACCCGACCCAACTAATCTAACACAACATAATGAAGCTGAACCACATATAATTAAGCAAAAATTGGGGAAACAAGGCTATTACACTCGGAATGACCGGCCGGGTCGTTACAACTTGTTGATTTTTTCTTAGGTAGCATATAGATGTTGCTTCGTTAAAAAACCTTGCCGGTAAAACCCATTTGGGATAAAACCCGATCTAAGGGAAAAAGAGTGCAAAGCATGCTTTAAAACCCATGGTGTTCGAGTTGAAGGGTGCTTCGATATCTCCAATCGAACACTTGTAAAGAGTTATTATGAAATATTGATTAAAAGGGAGAAGGTTATACCTTAGCAATAATACCGTTTGAGCAGTGATATATTCCAATTGTTTGGTAGTTGCTCGCCTTCCATAGTGCTAATCTTGTAGGATCCTTTGCCTACCGTTTCGAGGACACGATACGGTCCTTCCCAACTAGGGCCAACTTCCCTTCATTTAGGTTTCGAGTGCTGAGGGTGAATTTCTTCTATTGTAGTACCTTTCGATCCTTTTTGTTTTTTAGCGGCCATTTGAACCAGTGCGTCCTCTCTCTTTTCATCTAATATATCGAGGGAGGTGTTCATGGCCTCGTTTTTTGAGTCCTCGGTTGCATGCTGAAATCTGACGCTCGATTCCCCGACCTCGACTGGTATCAATGTCTCGGACCTGTATACCAAAGAGAACGGGGTCTCCCCTGTGCTTGACTTCGAAGTTGCGCAATACACCCATAGTACTTTGGGCAAGACTTCTCTCCACTTCCCTTCGCATTCTCTAACCTCTTCATCAAGATTTGAATGATAGTTTTGTTTGTGGACTCGACTTGGCCATTTTCACTTGGGTGGTAAGGTGTTTATGATCCTTAAGGAATTTTGTCACCTTGCTGCCGACGAACTGCTTCCCATTATCACATGTAATCTTGGAGGGGATCTGTCACAACCCAACCTATGGGCTGCGACGGGCACCCGATACTTTACTTAACTGAGTACCAATATAATATATATTTCTTATCATACTATCATGGGTAAATGTGCCAAAAGAGTCATCATGACATAACCGAAATAAAACATAAGGAAATGCTAGATATAGGTCGACCCAACATGATATAGAAACTTATACATGTGACATACAGGCCCATAAGGCTCACATGATCATTTGTAAACTCAAAACATACGCCGACAAGGCCATACAAGTATCCATATACCTGAAAATTGTCTACAAGCCTCTAAGGCTATATAAATGTCATATAGGTCGGGAAAAGGCTCCACCACACCAGTCAATACATGTCCCAATCATACTGACCAAATAGGCAACTCCGGAGCAAGTGAAGTGCAACAACACCTTCCACTGAGATGATAGCCTACTAGGAGGAATGTCAACCTGTCTATCGGGACCCGCGGGCATGAAACACACCGTCCCTAGGCAAAAGGGACGTCAGTACTGTCACGCCCCAAAATCGAGGGACGTGACCGGTGCCTAACCGGGTGATCCCGGTCACGCGGACCTGGATTGCCTTTCCTGCCCAATGCGTTACCACGTATTTACAATATACCTTATTCCACATGAATTAGCAATTTAGACTATAAACATTAATCTACTACTTGAGTTCATTTCATTCTTTATTATTTCAACATTTGATAATCACAATACAATAATTCTGATTCAGACTACGATTACTAGTATACACATTTACTATCCAAAATACATATATGTTCAACCCACATCATGTCTACGGAGCCTCTAAGAGTACTAAGGGTTTACACAATACTTTTCGGCAACAAGGCCCCAGCTATACCTTAAAAGACATAGCATATACAAAAGGGAGGATATAGACTACACACAACCTCGAGAGGAAGTGGGGCTCACCAGATCTGCTGAAGGTACGAAGGGGAAACACCACTAACAGCGGTCTGAGCTACCTGCTGTGGAACCACCTACATCCATATAAAAGATGTAGCGCCCCCGGAAAAAGGGACGTTAGTACCATTGAATAGTACTAGCATGCATGAACAAAGTTTATTCCAAGTAGAATCACACAATACACAATTGGAAGACAGGCAGGGTAACCACAAGTGTACCACACAAATATACAGAAAAGTTACAAATGGAGATTCCACAGTTACTCATTTCAATTATTCATCTATTGCGGCTCGCAACCCGATCCCACCGTACATTCTCATCTCACCCTTATTACATCTCCACCCTTATTACATCGTGTTGCGGCGCGCAACCCGATCCCACCGTACAATCATAGTTCACCCTTATTACCTCTTCACCCTTATTACTTCGTGTAGCAGCGTTCAACCCGATCCCACCTTACAATCATATTTCACAACAACAACCGCCAACAATTATATCACAAGGATCTTTATCATACAGAACATAAGTTTATATCAACCAATAACTATGTGAAATCAAGGCACAATGATCCTTACCAATCAGTAATTCATATATGGTGTTGCCACAATCATTTAACTCAATAAAAAAAGCCCATATTTACTTCCATTATTTACTACAAAACATTTAGCACTTAGATACATTCAACACTTCATTTCATTATCATTTCTTTCGTTTTGCAGCACATCCTCTCATGCCGATGTATTCAACATTTAATTAGCTTTACACATGGTAGGATAAGCACAAAGAATAACCCTTCATAATCTCAATTAGCATGGTAATTGACATAAGAAAATCAGAGAACGAATTCGTACAACTCGACACAGCAGGACAAACAATTCACATATGCTCAAGCAAGAATTTCATACCGTGTACTCGGACACCAACAAGGTAACCCTACAAAAATTAAAGTTAGCCATACATACCTTGAATCGGAATTCCCCTTTAATTTTCTACCACAATTCATCGGACCTTCTAGCACCTTCAATTTAGTTAACAATGTGGCATAATTTAACTTAGAATTAGGAACAATGATCATGTCTTGAACTCACTTGATCATTCTATCAGACAGCAAGTGTTCTTTAGGTTGAATGGCCTCTTTTTAGTGAAAGATTGCTCTAACCCATTTCCTTTTACTAGATTATGATTAGTTGGTTACATGCATGCAAGACTCCTACCCCCATCTTCATGAACTCACCTAACAATGTTTCATTTTAACAAAGATCTGGAAATTTAGGTTGATGGGGTAGAAGCTTACCTCTTGTACTGAAGAAAACGGTGTCCTACTTTATCAATTCCAGGCCTGAGTAGTGATGGAGGAACAATTTGATGAAGATGGAACTCTCTCTCTCTCTAGAACCCACTCTCTCCTGTCTCTAATTTGTTAGAAAACGAGCTTAAATTGAAAGGGGGAGGTGTTTTAATAAATTAGGGGCCGGGTATAAAATTAGAAATTTAATAGTCCGAAGTAGAAATACGGTCAGGAATGCGATCGCATTCCTGCTATGCGGTGCACATTTTATGTCGCATAATTGGCTCTCAAATGGGCCAAAAAGAAAAGTAGACTGCCCAGATATGCGACCACTATACGGTCTGCATACCTGTTATGCGATCGCATAGTGTGTTGCATAACTCCCTCCGCAAAAGTCAAGGTGCAATAATGAGACAACTATGCGACCCACATTCGTGAAATGCGATTGCATTCTAGGCCGCATAGTTGTCCTCAAAATGGACAGCAAACTGTCCAGGTATGCGACCACTATGCGGTCCGCATACCTGATTTGGGATCGCATAGTGAACCGCAGACCTGAAATTTTACGGGGTACTTCTTACTCAAAAAGAAGTTCTACTCAAAAAGGGTCCGTTTTAAGAATTTCTACAGTTATAACAACACGGGGGGACCTATTTGGGCATTATTTTTAGCCATGAAATTTTACGGGTCAAACAAATGGGGATATTTCTCTTTAATTTCATTTTCTGCTTCCCACGTGGCTTCTTCGACCTGCTGACTTCGCCAGAACACTTTAACAGAAGCAATCTCTTTGCTCCTCAACCTACGGACTTGCCTATCAAGGATAGCAACTGGAACCTCTTCATATGACAATCCTTCATTAATTTCAATCGTCTCAACCGACACAATGGTGGATGGATCCCCAATTACCTTCTTCAATATGGACAAATGAAACACTAGGTGCACTAATGACATCTCAGGGGGAAATTCCAGCTTATAAGCCACATGTCCTATCCTTTGAGCAATCCTATATGGCCCGACATACCTTGGGCTCAATTTCCCTTTCTTCCCAAACCGCATCACTCCTTTCATGGGAGACACCTTCAAGAATACCCGATCATCTACTTGAAACTCCAAATCTCTTCGATGAACGTCAGCATAGGAATTCTGATGACTCTGAGCAGTCTTCATCCTCTCCTGAATGACTTTAACTTTTTCCATAGCTTGGTGCACATGATCCGGTCCTAGCAGTCCCGCCTCGCCAACATCGAACCATCCAATCGGAGGCCTACACCTCCTTCCGTACAATTCCTCAAATAGGGCCATCTGGATACTAGCATGGAAACTGTTATTATAAGCAACTTCAATAAGCGGCAAGTGATCATCCCAGCTACCCTTGAAATCTAATACACAAGCCCGTAACATATCTTCAAGCGTCTGAATGGTCCGCTCTGCCTGCCCATCAGTCTGTGCGTGGAATGTTGTGTTGAGATTTACCTGCGTACCCAAACCTTACTGAAATTTCTTCCAAAAGTTAGGTGTGAACTGGGCCCCTCGATCCCAGATAATATATACTGGAGTGCCATGGATTCTGACTATTTCCTTGATATACAACTGAGCGTACTGTTCCACAGTATCGGTGGACTTGACAGGCAAGAAGTGAGTTGATTTCGTGAGTCGATCCACTATCACCCAAATTGAGTTGAACTTGTGCTGAGTGGGGGCTAACCTTACAAGTCCATAATCATCATCTCCCATTTCCCCATTGGTATTTCCATAAGCTGCATCAACCCACCAGGCCTCTGATGCTCGACCTTCACTTGCTGACAATTCGGACAACTAGCCACAAAGTCTGCCACACCCCTCTTCATACCATTCACCAATAAATCTCTTTGAGATCATGATACATCTTCGTAGAAACTAGGTGTACTGAATACCTGGAATTGTGAGCCTCTGCCATTACCCTTTTCTGAAGATCATCCATGTCCGAAACACATAGCCTCCTTTGGCACCATAAAACACCGTCATCATTGCCGAGTGAAAATGCTGAAGTTTTGTGATTCAGAATTGCCTCTCTCAACTGTACCAATGCTGGATCTATGAATTTCTTTTCCTTGATTTCCGTTACAAGAGAAGATTCTGCTTCATTACGCACCACGACATCCCCTTCGTCTGAGGTCGAAAGATATACCCCTAGACTAGCCAACTGATAAACCTCCCGAGCCAAAGGCCTCTGACCTGCTTCCAAATGAGCCAAGCTACCCATGAATTTCTGACTAAGAGCGTCGACTACCACATTTTCCTTTCTTGAATGGTAAAAAATATTCATATCATAATCATTGAGCAATTCTAACCACCTCCGCTGCCTTAAGTTCAACTCCTTTTGTTTGAATAAATACTGAAGGCTCTTGTGGTCTGAGAACACGTCCACATGGAACCCATAAAGATAATGCCGCCATATTTTTAATGCAAACATAACAACTGCAAGTTCCAAATCATGCGTTGGATAATTCTTCTCATGATTCTTGAGTTGCCTAGAAGCATATGCTATAACGTTTCCGCACTGCATCAACACACACCCCAAACCAACCCTTGAAGCATCACAATAACCCACAAATCCCACTGTACCATCTGGCAAGGTTAACACCGACGCCGTAGTCAATCTCAATTTCAATTCCAGAAAATTCTTTTCGCAAGCATCTGACCACTGAAACTTAATTGCTTTCTGCGTCAGCTTAGTCAATGGGGAGGCGAGGGTAGAGAATCCCTCCATAAATCTTTGATAATATCTTGCCAAAGCCAATAAACTGTGAATCTCTGTCGGGGTCGTTGGCCTAGGCCAATCCTTTACCGCTGCAATCTTTTGGGGATCAACCCGAATCCCTTCCCTGGAGACAACATGGCCCAAAAAGGCGACTGATTTTAGCCAAAATTCACATTTTGAAAACATTGCATACAACTGGTACTAATGAAGAGTCTGCAGAACTTCCCTGAGGTGAGTAGCATGATCTTCATGACTTCGCGAATAAACAAGGATGTCATCAATGAAGACAATCACAAAGAAGTCAAGAAACGGTTTGAAAACCCGATTCACAAGATTCATAAAAGCGGCTGGGGCATTGGTTAGCCCAAAAGACATTACCAGAAATTCAAAGTGCTCATATCGAGTTCTGATGGCAGTCTTAGGAATATCTTGCTCCCTGATCTTTAACTAGTGATACCCGAACCGCAAATAAATCTTTGAGAAGAACCTAACACCTTGCAACTGATCGAACAAATCATCTATCCGAGGCAATGGGTATTTGTTTTTGTTGGTGACCTTGTTGAGTTGTCGATAATCAATACACATCCGAAGCGATCCGTCTTTCTTTCTGACAAAAATAACCGGTGTGCCCCAAGGCGACACACTTGGCCGTATAAAACCCTTTCTAATAGATCTTTCAATTTCTCTTTTAACTCTCTCAATTCTACTGGCACCATTCGGTAACATGGAATAGATATTGGCTGCATATCTAGCGATACATCAATCCCGAAATCGATCTCTCTATCTGATGGAATCCCAGGAAGCTCGTCCGGAAATACTTCAAGAAATTCATTCACGGCAGGCACAAATTCGGGAGCAGGCACCTCTGAAGTGGTGTCCGCAACTTGGACCAAATGGTAGATGCACCCTTTTCTGATCATCTTAGAAGCTTTAAGGTAGGGATTAAATCTACCTCTTGGCACAAAATTATTCCCCTCCCACTCGATAACTGAATCATTAGGAAACTCAAGCCTCATAATCCTGGTTCGACAGTCGAGTTTAGCAAAGCACGAATAGAGCCAATCCATCCCCATAATTATATCAAAATCTATAATTTCTAACTCAATAAGATCGGTCGTGGTATCCCGACCATGCACCGTGACAACACAATTCCTATAGACTCGCACGACCGTAATGGAATGACCAACCGGAGTCGACACAGAGAATGACTCGTGAAGCTATTCGGATTCTAACCCAAAACTTGAAGTAATAAATGAAGTAACATATGACAAAGAAGACCCTGGATCAATAAGAGCATAAACATCATGTGACTGAACAGTCAGAATACCTGTGACAACAGCTGGGGAAGCCTCCGTACTTTGGCGACCACTCAAAGCATGGAACTACTGGGTGCCCCTCGACCCCGTGCTCCACCCCTAACTGTACCATGCCCTGCTGGAGCTGGAGAGTGTGTTGAAGATGTAGCGGCTGAAGAGTTGTATAGCTGAGTAGTACCCCTACCCGCGCCCTGACGGGGTGCGAAGCAATCTCGCTGAATATGGACTCTCTCTCCACATCCATAGCACACCGGTATATCTAGGTAACAAGGCTCAGAATGAGACCTCCCACACTTAGGGCATGGGGCCCTCCGCTGCTGTTGAAACCTCCCACCTAAACGGCCCGACTGATAGAATCTTATGCTATCTAAACCTGGTCCAAAGCGACCTCCCCATTGATAACTGTGCCCTGATGGCGGGGCACTAGTTGAGGACTGAGCATAGGAATGGGATGGCCCTAATGACTCTCTCCCTAGGACTGATCTCCCTCCTCCAACTGAACTCCCAGGGTTCCCCGCTGACCGGGCCACTACTCTCCCTCTCCATTCTTATCTTTAACTTCCGAGCCTCTATGGCCTAGGCGAATCCCACGATCTTCCCATAATTCATATCCGAATGCAAGGTAGCTGTAGCAGCTTCATTAACAACCAAGGGACCAAGGCCCTGAACAAACCGTCGAACTCTGGCCTCCATAGTCGGCATCATGTGGATGTCATATTTGGACAGGCACACGAACTCCATGTGGTACTCCCACACAGTCATGTTGCCCTGCTTAAGGACCTCGAAATCCACTGCACGAGCTGTCATACTCTCGGCAGGAAAGAAATGATGCATGAAGGCATCGAGAAACTCATCCCACTTTTCTGGAGGGCTCCCCTCCCCACGGGACCCCTCCCACATCTCAAATCACGAATATGTTGCTCCCTTTAACTGATAGGAAGCCAACTCAACTCCCTCGGTCTCTGTAGCCTTCATAACCCGGAGAGTCTTGCACATTTCATTAATGAACTCCTGAGGATCAGCCTCTGGGTCGGTGCCTGTGAACTCTGGAGGGACTAACCGTAGAAACTGGTTGACCCTGGAACCTGAAGAATCCCCTTACTCACTAGAGGATGCAGGGGAATCATGTGATCTTTGGGCCGAGGAGGCCACTAGCTTAGTCAATATCTGAATAGCTCCTCTAAGGTCCCCATCAGAAGTACCGGGACAGGAAGCTGGGACTGAAGAAGAATTAGGGACATCAGCAGGAGGGACTGTAGGTTCCTCCGCTGGAGTAGGAATAGGAATATCCTAGCTTGGGATGGAAGAGTCAGGCAGATTCAGTTTCGGGGAATCATTCTCACCCGCACCATCAGATAAAGAATTCACGGCCACTCCTGGGGTGGCATTGGCCTCTAGGCCGAGTCAAGCTATCTTCTTGGGTGCCATGTACTGAAAATTAGAACAATGCATGGGTTAGATGAAGATGTTTTCACCTTCCACTTCATCGCATGATACAGAGTAACAATGAAAGGGTCTTTTCCTAAATGTCCATGCAGCCCCTTAATTAAAGATGTGGTCGACAACACACCGATAAGAAGGGCTCTACTAGACACAGCTCCAAGACATCCCAGAACAGTTTTAAAAACCTTAGGCTCTGATACCAAGTTTATCACACCCCAAAACCGAGGGACGAGACCGGTGCCTAACTCGGTGATCCCGGTCAAGCGGACCTGGATTGCCTTTCCTGCCCAATGCGTTACCCCGTGTTTACAATATACCTTATTCAACATGAATTATCAATTTAGAGTATAAACATGAATCTACTACTTGAGTTCATTTCATCCTTATTTCAACATTTGATAATCACAAAACATACAATAATTTCGATTCGGACCACGATTACTAGTAAACACATTTACTGCCCAAAATAGATATATGTACAACCCACATCATGTCTACGGAGCCTCTAAGAGTACTAAGGGTTTACACAATACGTGCTGGCAACAAGGCCCCGACTATACCTTAAAAGACATAGCATATACAAAAGGGAGGATATGGACTACACACGGCCCCAGGAATCACCGGATCTGCTGAAGGTACAAAGGGGAAACACCACTATCGGCGGTCTGAGCTACCTGTTGTGAAACCACCTACATCCATATAAAAGATGTAGTGCCCCCGGTAAAAGGGACGTTAGTACCATTGAATAGTACTAGCATGTATGAACAAAGTTTATTCCAATTAGAATCACACAATACACAATTGGAAGACAGTCAGGGTAACCACACAAGTACAACACAGATATACAGAAAGTTATAAATGGAGATTCCACAGTTACTCATTTCAATTATTCATCTATTGCGGTGCGCAACCTGATCCCACTGTACATTCTCATCTCACCCTTATTACCTCTCCACCCTTATTACTTCATGTTGTGGCGCGCAACCCGATCCCACCGTACAATCACAGTTCACCCTTATTACCTCTCCACCCTTATTACTTCGTGTTGCGCCGTGCAACCCGATCTCACCTTATAATCATATTTCACAACAACAACTACCAACAATTATATCACAAGGATCTTTATCATGAAGAACATAAGTTCGTATCAACCAATAACTATGTGAAATCAAGGCACAATTATCCATACCAATCCATAATTCATATATGGTGTTGCCACAATCATTTAACTAAATAAAATCAGCCCATATTTACTTTCATTATTTACTACACAACATTTATCACTTAGGTACATTCAACACTTTATTTCATTATCATTACTTTCGTTTTGCAGCACATCCTCTCATACCGATGTATTCAACATTTAACGAGCTTTACACATGGTAAGATAAGCACAAAGAATCACCCTTCATAATCTCAATTATCATGGTAATTGACTTAAGAAAATCAGAGAATGAATTCGTCCAACTCGACACAGCAGGACAAACAATTCACATATGCTCAAGCAAGAATTTCATACCGTGTACTCGGACACTAACAAGGTAACCCTAAAAAGATTAAAGTTAGCCATACATACCTTGAATTGGAATTCACCTTTAATTTTCTACCACAATTCACCAGACCTTCTAGCACCTTCAATATAGTTCACAATGTGGCATAATTTAACTTAGAACTAGGAACAATGATCATGTCTTGAACTAACATGATAATTCTATCAAACACTAAGTGTTCCTTTAGGTTGAGTGGCCTCTTTTTAGTGAAAGATTACTCTAACCCATTTCCTTTTACTAGATTATGATTAGTTGGTTACATGTATGCAAGACTCCTACCCCCATCTTCATGAACTCACCCAACCATGTTTCATTTTAACAAAATTCTGGAAATTTAGGTTGATGGGGTAGAAGCTTACCTCTTGTAGTGAAGAAAACGGTGTCCTAGAACCCACTCTCTCCTCCCTCTAATTTATTAGAAAATGAGCTTA
Organism: Nicotiana knightiana; assembly: GCA_005239525.1. NCBI lineage: Eukaryota > Viridiplantae > Streptophyta > Magnoliopsida > Solanales > Solanaceae > Nicotiana > Nicotiana knightiana. Next base: position 125,971 of record ML419328.1, read on the forward strand.
AAATTAAAGGGGGAGGTGTTTTAATAAACTGGGGGTTAGGTATAAAATTAAAAATTTAACAGTCCCGAGGCACAAATGCGGTCTTGCATTCCTGCTATGCGCTCCGCATTCCTGTCGCATAATTAGCCCTCAAATGGGCCAAAAAGAAAAGTTGACTGCCCAGGTATGTGACCACTATGTCGTCAACATACCTGTTATGCGATCGCATAGTGCGTCGCATAACTCCCTCCGCAAAAGTCAAGGTGCAGGAATGCGACAACTACACGACCCGCATTCATGAAATGCAACCGCTTTCTAAGCAGCATAGCTGTCCTCAAAATGGACAGCAAACTGTCCAGGTATGCGACCACTATGCGGTCTGCATACCTAATTTGCGATCGCATAGTGGACTGCAGACCTGCGCAAATATGGAAAATTATATCTCTTAAGTCCCGGGGTACTTTTTACTCAAAAAGGGTCCGTTTTAAGAGTTTCTACAGTTATAACAACACGGGGACCTATTTGGGCATTATTTTTAGCCATTAAATTTTACGGGTCTTTAGAAGTACGAATAAAGTACTGAGTATGTAAGGCAAAAAAGCATAAATAAGAACAATAATGTAAAGAGAGCCATATGAGATACAACCTGTAGCATCTTAGTGCCTCTAAGAGATAGTGACATGAAATGCGTGATACATATATATACATAATCTTTTAACAACATCCGCCTATGTGGGCATCATCATCATCATATCGTACCCAACCTCAAAGAGGACTTGATAAAAACATACCCGGCCATCATAAGGCTCGGTAGAATCGTACCCGGCCACATGGAGCTCGGTAAATCCAACTGATCTGTGGTTGCACAACAGGTGCCATACCCGGCCGACTATAGCGCGGCTCGGTAGAGTAAAATAGATACTATATATAATGCATGCTAGACTCATGGAATCATGTTCTAAACCCTTCGGAGTGACTTACGGTCATTGAACCTTCGATTAAAATTATGGACATCATAACATCAATATGAAATTCACTAGGATTCAAGGATCATACATAGCGTATCATTTATGTTCGTTTAACTTAGATCATGCCAAAAGAATGAAGGAAGTGCCTTAACATACCTTAACCAAGTTGATTCCTTAATACCTTCCAAGCAAATCTTCAAAAATGTCAACTCAATCTATCATATCATAAGGAGATACACAATCAATGTTGAGCAAAGGCTAAGTCTGTAACTTAAACAAGTCGCTCGTATACGTAAATTTGGGCAGCATCTCCCCTGTAACAACGCCCTCCTCCAATACCATATACCAACAACACCAAGAAAAAAAAAATAACAACATTTATGCATTATTTACTAACATTATATGAACCACAATATATCACAAAACATCTCACACACCCTAGTCACTTCATACATAAAACGACAACAAAAGTAGTGTCAAACAACCTAAAAATGTAATGACGAACGACCAACCAACCACAATGAAATTATGTGGTGTTTCTCCACACCCTTTCTCCTCCCAAAATCCATTAATACAGTAGCAAAAGAGGAAACCTAAAAGAACCACGAAACATCCCACAAAACAGTCCCACAACTTCAGCAATTCAAAATTAATTCTTTAGTTTACTACAACACGTTTCGACCTGTCTTTTCTTTCAAATTGAGAAACACAACCAAAAATATATAATTAATCCTCTCATATAATAAACCAGTCATGAATTCAACTTAAGAATAATTTTATAACCAGCCAACAATGACGCAACAACAAACAACATACCACTTTTCGAAACTCACTAGGTCTAGTCTTTACGATCGTGTTACAACTCGTACAAGCCTAGATAATGGAAGGAGAAGCATATATTTACCTTGGACATAGTAGAAGCCACGAAACCTGGCCCTTCTTCATCCAAAATCATTCCCCCAACGCATCTACATGAAGGAGAAATAGAACTAGCAAGTTGTTCGGGCTTTTCAGCACTAGAATCATATCGTAACACCCGAAATAACCAGGGTTTGTGCGGGATTTTTGGGGAGGAGTTGCAGGGGTTCAATTTGATTTTTTTGGTCTAAAATATGGGTGAAATAAATGAGTTGATAAGACCTTAAAAGCTCCCTCTTTTCCGACTTTGGAGCTTTTAATTGAGGCCTCTCCTTTTGGCAAGTAGGTGATGCATCTTCTTGTCACTTACCAACCTGCGCAGTCTCGCAAAAATGCGAATATCTCTCTACTCTAGTATTGTATCAATGAACAGTTTAATCTGTTGAAAGTTAGACTCGAAGATCTTCAATTTGGTAGGTATATCATCCCGAAGTTCTAATTACATTGGGAGAAATGCTTATTTGACCTAATTTTCAACACATTTATGAATGTAACTTGTGATGACCTTTTCCAACTTTTGTTCCGAAACTTGCTTGACTTCAAAACATAACACATTAATATCATACTACTAAGATAACTCATAACATAATCTCTTTATAATGTTAAGCACCCTAGTGTCACCTCAAAAGTACATGTTCTAACATTCAAACTTGTCGACTTTTGTCGAAACTTATTTTCTTCAATTTAGCTTCTAAGCCTTCCAAACTTCTTGATACTTACTTTATGTACTTTCAAAAATGATCTTGTTTCAGAGCTTACATCAATTTACTTACAAAGTACTCTCACATACGAAACTATGGGGTGTAACATCCCAATCAGCATATGATGTGGTCCTATATGATGTCGATGACTTATTTTTCTCTTATCTTCTCGAAGGCCTGCGCTTCTACCCATTTTGAGAAGTATTCAGTCATAAATAAGATGAATCTAGCTTTACCTGGTACCGTTGGTAGGGGCCCGACGATGTCCATCCCTTATTTCATGAATGGCCACGGGGATAGGATTGAGTGTAGTTATTCACCGGGTTGATGTATCATCAGTGCAAATCTTTGTCATTTGTCACGTCTTCGAATGAACTCCTTGGTATCATTTTCCATGCTATCCAAGTAATACCCCACTCTGATTATCTTTCGAACTAAAGAATCAGCACAAGAGTGGTTTCCACAAGTGCCTTCGTGGATTTCTCGTAGCACGTAGTCGATGTCCCTCGGTCCCAAGCATACTACTAGTGGTCCATCGAAGGTCCTCCTATACAATGTTCCATTTTCATCAAGCGAAAATCGGGCTGCTTTGGATCGAAGGGCCCTCGATTCTTTTGGGTCAGTGGGGAGCCTCCCATGTTTCAAGTAGTCGATGTACTTGTTTCTCCAATCCCATGTTAGACTTGTTGAGTTGATTTCTACATGGCCTTCTTCGATCACCGACATTGATAGTTGTACGACAGTCCCTGGGATTATGTCATCTTTTTCAACCGAGGATCCCATGTTTGCGAGTACATCGACCTCGCTATTCTGTTCTCGAGGTATGTGGACCAGGGTCCACTCTTTGAAGCGATGCAATGTCACTTGAAGCTTGTCTAAGTATCTTTGCATCATGTCTTCTCGAACTTCAAATCTTCCATTTACTTGGTTAACCACCAAAAGTGAGTCAAATTTTTCCTCGATTACCTCTCCTCCTAGGTCCTTGGCTAGTTCAAGACTTGCAATCATAGTTTGCGAGTACATCGACCTCGCTATTCTGTTCTCGAGGTATGTGGACCAGGGTCCACTCTTTGAAGCGATGCAATGTCACTTGAAGCTTGTCTAAGTATCTTTGCATCATCTCTTCTCGAACTTCAAAGCTTCCATTTACTTGGTTAACCACCAAAAGTGAGTCACATTTTTCCTCGATTACCTCTGCTCCTAGGTCCTTGGCAAGTTCAAGACCTGCAATCATGGCCTCATACTCGGCCTCATTGTTAGTCTACTTCAATGTTTTTATGGATTACCTAACTGTGCCACCCGTAGGCGATTTTAAAACTATACAGAGCCCGTACCCTTTCACATACGAGGAATCGTCAGTGAAGAGGGTCCATATAACTGATGATGTGCCTATTTTTAACAAAAGTTCTTTTTCTACTTTGAGCACATGGGTAGGCGTAAAATAGGCCACGAAGTCTGCCAAAATTTGAGATTTGATAGTCGTTCGAGGTTGATATTCGATATCGTACCCTCCAAGTTTGATGGCCCATTTGGCCAATCGGTCCGATAATTCGGGCTTATGCAAGATGTTTGAAGTGGATATATAGTTAACACACATATAGGATGACATTGAAAGTATGATTTCAACTTCCTAGATGCACTTACTAATGCAAGAGCCAATTTTCCTAAGTGCGGATACCTGGTTTCAGCATCTCCCAAGGTCCGACTTATGTAATAAATAGGGAATTGCGTACCTTGTTCTTCTCGAACCAACACGCCACTTACCACAACTTCAGACATGGCCAAATACAAGTATAAAGTTTCATCCTCCTTCGGGGTATGGAGCAAAAGTGGGCTCGAGAGATATTGTTTTAATTCTTCCAAGGCCTGTTGGCATTCCGGAGTCCACTCAAAGTTGTTTTTCTTCTTGAGAAGGGATAAAAAGTGATGACTCTGATCCGATGACCTCGAGATAAATCGGCCTAAGGCTGTTATCCGCCCGGTTAGCCGCTCTACTTCCTTCACATTGTTCACCACGGTGATCTCCTTGATGGCTTTGATTTTGTTAGGATTGATCTCGATCCCACTGTTTGACACCATGAAGCCCAATAATTTTCCCGCGCCGACTCCATAAGTTCATTTCTCAGGGTTTACCTTCATGTTGTATCTTCTTAGGATATCGAACATCGCCTGCAACTGAGTCAAATGGTCCTCTGCGCGTAGGGACTTAACTAACATGTCATCAATGTAAACTTCCATAGACTTGCCTTTTTGATGTTTGAACATCTTATTAACTAGGCGTTGGTATGTAGCTCCTGCATTTTTAGCCTGAAAGGCATCACATTATAGCAATATGTTCCATACTTCGTGATAAACAAAGTCTTTTCCTGGTCCTTCCGGTTCATTTGAATTTGATTATACCCGGAGTAGGCATCGAGAAAAGTAAGGATCTCGTGGCCAACCATAACATCAATTGGACGGTCGACGTTTGGCAGAGGGAAAGAATCTTTAGGGCATGCTTTATTCAAATCTTTGTAATCTACACATATTTTCAGTTTATTTCCCTTTTTAGGGACTACTACTACGTTAACTACCCATTCGGGCTATTTTACCTCCCTAATGGATCATATTTTACGAAGCTTGGTTACCTCATCTTTGATGAATGTATGTTTTACCTCGGATTAAGGTCTCCTTTTTTTGCTTCACTGATTTGAACCTGGGATCGACCCTTAATCGATGGGTGATTACCTCCGGTGGGATCCCTGTCATATCTAAATGGGACCAAGCGAAGAAATCAATGATATCAATAAGAAATTGAATAAGTTTTTTCCTGAGTTCGAGGGTTAGTCCCGTTCCCAGGTATACCTTTCGTTATGGAAGATGCTTGATAAATACTGCCTGCTCGAGTTCTTTGATAATGGACTTCGTTGCATCTGATTCCTTGGGGGAAATGAAGGCTCGAGGGGTTAGGAAGTCTTCTTCTCCATCCTCGACCACCTGTTCATCGATCATTTGTCCTTCGGGCTCAACTGGCGGTATGGGTTGTGATTGCTATTTAGCTACCTGTTTGCCTTTTGACTTCTCCGAGGTAAATGGAGTCGTTACTGGTGCCAAGTCATGCACTGGGAACATCTCTTTGGCTGCATGCTTCTCTCCATACACTGTTTTCTCGCCATCCTTCATTGGGAACTTCATCATTTGATGAAGAGTTGATGGTACCGCCCTTATGCTATGAATCCATGGCCTTCCAAGTAAGGCGTTGTACCTCATGTCACCTTCTATGACTTGAAATTTGGTGGCTTGTATGGGCCCGACCACGTTGACTAGGATGATGATTTCCCCCTTCGCTGTTTCACTCGCCATGTTGAATCCATTCAGTACTCGAGACGTGGGTACGACTTGGTCAAGCAACCTGAGCAGCTCCACGACCCTCGGCCTGATTATATTAGCCGAAATACCTAGATCCTCGAGCAAACGTTTAACTTGAATTTTATTTAAAAGGATAGAGATTACAAGTGCATCATTATGAGGCTGTGATATGTCCTAAATGTCTTCCTCGCTGAAGGTGATGGTGTCTTCGGGAATGTAGTCCCAGGATCGCTTCTCCCTTGTGATGGATACTTTAGTTTGTTTGAATATGGGTCCCTGCGGGACGTCGACTCCTCTGATGATCATATGAATGACGTGTCGTGACTCCTCCTGTTCATTCTTCCTATTTACATCTCTCTCTCAAAAATGATTCTTGGCCCGGTAGCTGAGGAACTCTCGAAGGTGCCGTTTGTTGAACAATCGGGTTACCTCCTCTCGAAGTTATCTGCAATCCTAGGTCCTATGACCGTGAACACCATGGTATTTGCACATTAAGTTGGGGTTCCTCTGGGAAGGATTTGACTGCATGGGTTTGGGCCATCTTGCGTCTCTAATCTTGCTTATGGCTAATACGTTGTCTGAGACATCGATGTTGAAGTTGTATTCTGACAATCAGGGTACCACCAACGGTCCCGAGTTCCTGTCGAACCCAGTTTTTCTCATGATTCCCTGAGAGCTCTGGCCTCGATCCACCCGTCGATCATTTCGAGGTATATTACGCCTCAAAGTGATTCTTCGGTATTCGACATATGGTTGGTATCTCTCCTTATTCGGCCTCATCTCTCGTTCTGCATTTCTTGATTCCTTTGCTAATAGTCTTCTTGGATATACCGAGCCCGAGGGGGCTCCTAATTCGTTGTCTACGACCCTGATTTTTGATTGATACCTGTTGTGAACATTCGCCCAAGTTACGGAGGGATACTCAATCATATTTTTCTTCAGTTGCTTCAAAGCTACCGAGCTTCGTTCATTCAAACCCCGAGTGAAGGCTTGCACGGCCCAGTCATCGGAGATTGGTGGTAATTCCATTTTCTCCATCTGAAAGCGGGATACGAACTCCCTCATCATCTCGTTTTATCTTTGTTTGATTTTGAAGACATTGTAATTCCTTGTAGCGACCTTTATGGCACCAACATGTGCCTTTACAAATGAGTCAACCAACATGGAAAACGAATCTATCGAGTTCGAGGGCAGGTTATGGTAGCACATCATAGCACCTTTCGACAAGGTTTCTCCAAATTTCCTCAACAGGACAAACTCGATCTCGTTGTCCTTTAAATCATTTTCTTTGATACCACAAGTATATGTTGTAATATGCTCATTGGGATCTGTGGTCCCATTGTATTTTGGGATGTCGGGCATCTGAACTTCTTCAGAATGGGCTTCAGAGCCGCACTTGGTGGGAATGATTTCTGCACGAACTTCTTCGAATTCAGTCTATTCAAGACTGGGGGTGCTCCCTGGATCTGGTCGACGCTCGAGTTGTAGGTTTCTACTTTCTTGTCGTTATCCTCTATCTTCATTTCTCCTGACTTGACTCTTTTAGTGAGTTCCTCAAGCATCCTCAGGATAGTGGGGTATGTTCCTGACTAATTATTGCTCGATCTTTCTGGGACTGGATCAACTCGAGGAGTTTTTTCTGGTCCTGCTGTGCTTGGAGTCTGTTGTTAACTCTGTAACTGAGCGATAGAAAATTGTTGTGCTTGCAACATTTCAAAGATTACTTGTAGTCTGACTTCCCTTTCTTCTCGAGCCTGCGTTCTTTGTACGTTAGGTTGGTCTCCTCCACGTATACTTCCTTCAATATCAGTACCCAAATTGACGTGCAAATCAATGTGTGAACCTACGTAGAAAGGGTTCGGTGCTGGTGCTACCCAGGGTTTAGCGGTGGCACACCGGCCCCTGAAGCTGTTGCGCTATTTTCTCCATGGAACCCAAGACCGTCATTTCCATATGCGTTCGCTGAGTTAGACTTATTTTAACCTGAAATCAAAGAATCTTTGGACGAGAAAAAGTGTGACGAATAACGTGTGTTATCAAAAAACTAGCATCAAAATAATCACTATTATCTTTAGCCCCACAGTGGGCGCCAAACTGTTTACCTTAAAAAATGGTGTTAACAATTATACTTGATTTGTGATTCTAAATATATATGATTTATTTCAATACTATTAAATAATCAAGAAATGATAAGCTTAAGTAAGGAGAAATGATAGCCAAACCAATGTTGTCAAAGGGCTAGGGGCCTCGAGTTCGATAGTCTCGAGGGTCTCGAGGTCGGTCGATAGAAGTGCATTAAAACAACAAATGATGGACAATAAATGAAGAATAAAGAACAATAAAGTTTGAGAAAATGTTGATCACGTTAAATGATAAAAACTAAGTAGAATGTTCTATTGTAGTGGATTGTATATTACAAAATGATTGGGGTCCTCTTTATATAGGAGGGGAAAAATCCTAATATGGTACATTTCTAATTATGACAAAGAATACTATTCGTACAACTGTATAACGGCCTAATACAAATTTGTACTATCCCCTGTAGACCTTATCAGTCCTAACCACATGTTCATGGAAAATTCCCGCCTTTCCCTGACAGTCATTGATTTTGTACAGCTCCGAGGCAGACCATGATGGGCCTTCGATGTGCTTTCTCTACATTCTGGGATTGTATTCGAACTTCACTTTTAACCCTTCGAGCTCGGGCTCGAAGCATAATATAAACCTCGAAATCGGGCTCCTCCAATTTCAGCCGTATACAACTTTGATGTTTAATCTAGTGATTGAATCATGTTAGAACCCGACCGGTTGTTTTGACTTTTAGTACCCCATTCCCTTATTTGAGACATGATGTATGTTGGTTTAACGATTTATGATTTGTGGGGATGGCTAGTTTGATTTCCAAGAGGTTCGAGAGTGATCTGAAACACTCAGTTCCTAAGTTGAGGCATTATGCTGGAAGCGTTGACCAATGCCAATATCATGGATAAAGGACCCTGAATTTGTTTGTAGGATGATTTTTGAATTGTATGTATGTTTGGCTTGCATCTCACGTGGCCGAAGTTGATTTAGTGCTTCTAGTTGAAAGTTAGAATTTTGAATTTAAGAGAATCTGAAATTTTTTGGTTGTTGTGCAATTCTCGAACTTAATGTTATTTATTGTATTTTGAGCCTTTGGATAAGTTTGTATAAGATATATGGACTTTTTAAGATGATTACATGGGGTCTAGGGGTTGTTTTGGAGCATTTCGGATTGAGTTTAGATTGCTGGTTTCTGCTCTCAACAGTATTCTCACAACCAAGTTGCATTTATCACAATTGCATAAAAGGTTTGTGGTTGGGGAGATTTTAATCTCCGTGATTGCGTGGATCATATATGTTTAGCTGGTGGAGCATTAAGGACGCGTGGGGTCATCAGCAACCACCTAGAAGGTTTGGCTAGGGGTGGTAAGTTGTGCTAAGGTTTGGAATAGGGTTGCACTTGCGTAGGGTCTCTTGGGTTGTGCTTTATGATACTATGAGCTGAGTCATAATCCCTATATGTAAAGTGCTGGCAGGGGTATTTAATATCCATATTTCAGGATTTAGCTAATTTTATCATTTTTGAGACCTAGAATTTGGGAGAAAGCATTTTCCAAGGAGATTTTGTAACGACCCGATAAGTTATTTGGAGCTATAGCTTCCTATTTCATTATTTTAGACCTTACATAGCATTATATTATAATTTATGACTTGCTTATCTGGTACGTTTCATCTACCACAAAGTTTAAATGTGATATTTCAAAGAAAGCTGGAATTTTAAACATGAAAATGGTTGGCAACGGTCAACATTGTTGGTAAACAACCTCAAATATGTGTTTTGATGATTCCAGTAGGTTTGTATGATAATTTTTTACTTGTACGCATGTTTATGGGGTTTTGTGTGACCCGAGGCCATTTCGGTGGTTATTATGGAAAGATAAAAATATGAAGTTTTGAGATTTGAAATCTTCGAGTTTTGATGTGAGATTCTTGATTCTTGATGTTATTTTAGTTTTTTTGAGATTACAAGCAAGTTCTTATGAATTTAATATACTTGTGTGAATTTTTTGAGTGGGGCCCAGGGGCTCAGGTGAATTTCGAGGTGATTTTCGGCCACTTTGGAATAATATGTTGCAGCTCATGTGCTGCTGGTGCATTGTGCATGACGAACACGGAGCTAGTCTTGCATTCTAAAAGGCGAAATTAGGGTAGGGGCATTTTCTCTACACGATTGCTCGTGAATTTGAAGGCATGGGGGATTAGCCTTCGTGAATGCGGCTAACCTCACGCGAACGCGTAGGCCAAGGCTCATTATGTGGTAGATGGGCCTTTCTTCGCGAATGTGATCAGTGGACCGTGAACATGAAAGCTTGGGGGCGATGCTTTTGCGAATTCGAGAATGTCTTTGCGAACACGATCACAAGTTGGCTAGTGTTCTTCGCGAACATGAAGGGCACCTGACACCCAGGTATTTAAAGGGCTGAGAATTGAGATCTAGTTGTTTTCACCATTTTTTAGACCTAGATCATGGATTGAGGAGATTGTCTGAAGACATTTTTGTTCTAACTTTATTGGTCAGTGATGTTTACCTAGTTTTGATTTATTTTCATGAATGGCATAGATTGTTATCCCTATATCTGGTATTTTAAAGAGTAGAAATTGAGGTTTTGATATAACATTTATGAGGGCTAATTTTGGGGTTTTTCACCTCGATGTTAGGTCCAAGTTTGATACAAATCGTGTTACACCCCATATTTTCGTACATAAAAGTACGTCGTAATTCAATTGATGTGCGCTCAAAAATAAGATCCTATTTGAAAGTATATAAATTAAGTTAATGATGTTACACCCCATTTTTTCGTGATAGTATGCATCGTGGATAAAGCAACATAAACCCGTAGAGGTTAAGATTCCTTATATGAATAATGATGGTTTAAAAGAAGTGTTAGATAAGATTCGTAAGGATTAGAGGTCAACATATTAAAGAGAATAAGTTCGTCAATGTAATACACCGTACTCTCGAGGTATGGTAACCAACTCTAAACTCGATGAACTTCGGCCATATTTTGGTATTCATATAAAGAGATCGGTATATAAATAGATGGAGTCCTGAAAGATTTTAGACTTAAAGTGTGACGATAATGGTTGAAATGAATATATTTTGTGTGCCAAATGGGGGTTATGGACTAGTGCTATATAACATGATCATGATAATGAGTATATAAAGTGTGTTAAAAAAAATTACTAATTATGAGATCAAAAAAGTAATTATGTGGATAATTGGTTGAACGTTGAGATAAAATGACAGATAACATGGATAAGTGTCATTTGTATGAATCTATGTGGAATCATGAGGATAAGTGGGCTTCATGAGTAATCACCTTTATAAGGATTGAGGTAGCAGCCATATGATAAGTATTAAAGTAATACATGATTATGTAGGGGACCGCATTTCAATTAAATAAAAAAGAGGTTTATATTAGTTCATTTTGGGAGAAAATGAAAGATGTCTCTAATACTAAGTTACTGCAACATTATTTGCTAAGTGAACAACAACGTGATATAACTTTGACAAGATGAACAACATGTTATTAAGGGTAGCAATGGTTTACTATTTAAGGTAAGTAGAGATTATACTTTCTCTACGTGATTCTCCCATCGATTTTACAATTCTACTATTGATTCCCTCTGATTTTTAGCGGATCGAAGTTACTTCCTAGTGAAGTAAAGTGACAGGAAGTATAAAAGAGGGAAACAAAAGTAAACTCCATGTCCAATGGCCTTCTACAAGCTTGTAATATCATCAAAGGTATATTTTTGTCAAGAATTCACGAGAAGATGATCAATGGTCATAAACCGGTTGTACGAGTTGTTGTATTGTGTTGTGGGGTTCTTTTTATGTGTTGAAGTTTTGGGAATGTTGATATGGTTTTATACATTTGTTATTTTTTGTTGTGAAGGTTAGAAGGAATGAGGGCGGGAGAAACACTGTTTAGTTAACCGTGGAATGAGCTTGCCGCTCGTCAATTGCTATTGTGTTATTCTCGTTTACCGTAGGTTAACATGTGTTTGACGGGCTCTCGTTATGTTTACTAAAGAAAATCAGCAAAGGTATGTTAAGGCTAATCCTTCTTTGTTTTGGTATGATCGAAGTAACGAAATGTAAACGTGTTGTTATTCCATAAATGGTGCTACTCTTAGTAGTTAAGGATGTTTACGTTATTCATTCATGCAAAATGTAATTCAAAGCACGTCTAAGTATGTTACTAAGTCTCTACGCATAATGTTAATGTTCATAATGTAATGTCATATGCATCTTTATTTACCACCGAACTTTGGCCGATTGGGCAGTCATGCATCTTCATTTAGCACCAAGCTACGCCCGATCCCGAAGTCATGCATTTACTATCGGGCTACAACCGATTGAGTAGTTATGCATTTACCACCGAGCTACAACCGATGAGGCAGTTATCCCTGATTAGTTGGGTAGTCATGTTACGGTATGGATAATAGTGCAAAAGAGGGGCATTAAAAAAAAGAAAAAAACAATATATATATATATATATATATATATATATATCCCTCAGTGGAACTTAAGAGGTTCAGGTCGATTCTTATATCTCTCTCACTGATGTTGACTTATTGTTATATTTTCGTTCTTCCTTACATACTCGGTACATTATTCGTACTGATGTCCTTTTGCTCTTGACACTGCATTCATTCCTACATGTGTAGGTTATCAATTTGACGATCCCTCATGTACAGTATATCAGAGGCCTTGATGGCCGTGTGTATTCATGTTTTGAGTATGATGGCTCGTTGATACAACGTTTTACACTTACAGCTATACATTACAAGTTGTGACCATGTTTTCCCATGATAGTTATAGAAAGAATGGGTTCGGCCAAGTCACCCTATGTATGTTCTAGTTTTCGTGGAACGATCATGAGTTACAAAGTGGTTCGCTTGGTCCAGTATGGCACTGAGATCCAGCCATGTCTCCCTAGGTTTGAGCCATGAAAAAAACACATTTGGACTCCAGGGAGAAGTTTTAAACGGGAACTGGTCTTACTTTAAGATTTCAACCATGTGGGTGTGGGTTAACTTCTTGTTGAGTGTTCCAAATGCGATAAAGATCGAACCTTTTTTATACTAGGGTAGTTTCTAAAGCTTTCTTTTACTTATGAGTATTAATTGGCTAGATTCGAGTGGTTTGGAGGCTTGTGTTAAAAGAAAATGTAGTTTCTGAGGGTTGATTTTTTCCAGAAAGAGGTATCTCTTTTGGTTAACCTTGATCTGAGGGAATTAGGATGTAAATGTGTCTGTTTTCTATGTGCTATAAATGATGGGGACAACGTATATGCAAAATAACAAGTATATATTCCTTTGTTATGTGTTAAGCATGCATGGGGAACTAGACTTAACCATGTTGTTTTTATGTATCATGTCTTAGTTTCTTTAAATAGATTGTGAATTATTTAATGTTATTTATGATTTAAAGTATGCTGGAATTGTTGGGATATTGGGCGTTAGATATTCTTTAAATGTTGGTTTGGCTATTGGTGCAAAAGTGAGTGATATTTCTCTTATGATACATACTACTTAATCATTCTTATTGATGTTGTTGTTGCTCCTCAACTTGTTTACTAATTTTACATGTTCTTGGTGAACATGTGTCACGGTTCGAAATCCAACTAGTCATGATGAAGCCTAACCCCAACCCGCTAGGTAAGCCAATTAACAATAATTCAATTCCAACGAGATTCATGAAGATATTTAACGATAATACAACTATGCTTTTATACAAAAAATTCCCAAGGACTAGTAGTACAAATCATCAACTTCTAAGATTTAGAGTTTACAAAGTTGGTATGAAATAAATACATCAAATGTTTGAAATATATATGAACAAATTAATAATTGCAAAGCTAGCAAGAACAAAAGGCATCAATATCAGGAACGCATGTACGTCTTCAGTTCCAACTCTCGCCATACGCAACAACATCAACATAAAAAATATGCACGCAAGGTGCAGAAATGAGTACAACCGACACTATCTACTCAATAAGTAACTAACTTATCCTTAGGTTGAAAGTAGTAACAAGCTGGGACAAAGGTCGGAGTCCAACAACAATAGCCAACAACGACTAATAACAATATAATAAAAGTTGTACAAGAAGTATCCCATAGATGTGATACTCAACTAGTTCATAGTTACGGAAAATAGTCATGCTTTTCAAGTATAATATTAAAGTCCAATTCCTTCACCAAAATCACCAAAATATGGGCAGGTCAGAAAAACTATGATTTTTCTCAAACACTTTCAACAATAAGTAAGATGATTCATTATCATATAGCATGAGGAAAATACATCTCTATGCCTACGTGTTAATGTGCATGTGAAGTCATAAATTTCACAAATCTATGTAACATGAGGAAATGCAGCTCTATGCCTGCATGTCAAGTATGCATGTCAGATGCAATGCATCACAGTGATGAACTCATGTACTCACATTCTCAGTGTTACACCCCATATTTTTATACGTGAAGGTACGCCATAAGTAATTTGAGATAGCTCCTAATTATGTGGATTATTGTGTAATGGGAGATTACCTAGTTAATTAAGGGATTGATTGGGTAATTAATAATATTTGGGGAAAGATTAGCTAAATAATTAGGACATTTTGATTAGCCTAATCTGCCCCCAAACGTGGCAGAAAACATTGCTAATGTGATGAATATTCAAGTCACTTGGTAAGGTGTCATTTTAATGGATTAGCCATCACCTTAGTGGGCCCCACACCCACTAAGGTATAAAACCTCTCTAACTTAAAAAAGGAGATGCATATTCATGAGTAGTGTAAAGATATTTCATAGCATCTTCAGAATTCAACAAGATCTTACAAGTGTCTTCAATAATTCAAACGAGAATTCATAGTATTTGAGAAATGTGAGATTTTGCGATTTTAAGGGAATACAGTACAATCCTTCTCAAGAATATCACACAGATTTTCCCCTACTTCAATTCCCCGTTACGTGTTTCGTCACAAAATACGTGTGTTAGAGGAATTTTCAAGAGAATCGCTCTAGGTATGTTAAGGCTATCCCTTCTTTCTTTCGGTATGATCTATATGACACATATGAAACGAGCAAGTGCACGATTTCCTAAATGACTATATTTATAGAAATACTAGAGATGCTTATATTCTTGATTCCCCATGTGTCATATTATTCTTTCATCTGTTCATGGGTCTAAAAAAATACATAAGTTGATAAAGTTTTTTTCATGATATTACTCAAAGGCATAGTAGTCGTATGACATTCCGAGTGACTTTATTGATGTACTTCTCATGCATTGAATTCACTTATACATGTACATTGACCCATGACCAGATGACGTTATATACACGTATATATGTATATGGGATATGGGAAAAGGTTATGGCGTTATATATGCACCACCACCTGATCAACTGGTATACGTTGATGATTTACCCACAGTAGCCGAGATGATATGATGGGATACCCTCAGTGGCTTGATGATGTTATGAACACATGTACCTATGCACGACATGAAACTTATACGCATATGCATGACACTATGGGTATATCATCATTTCAGAGTTAATCAGACTTATATGTCGAGTATTTTAGTCCATGTTTCTCTCATGTCTATTATTTACTGATTTTCATTCCTTATATATTAAGTACATTATTTTTACTGACATCCCTTTTGCCCGGGGATGCTACATGCCCGTAGGTCCTGATAAATAGGTTGAGAGTCCTCGAAGTAGGCTATCAGCTCAACAGAAGATGTTAGTGCGCACCATTTGCTCTGGAGTTGCTTGTTTTGTCAGTATGATTTAGACGTGTACTGTTTGGTATGGTGGGGTCCTGTCCCGACCTTAATGATAAGTATGTAATCTTAGAGGCTTGTAGGCATATGTCATATATACGGATATTTGTTTGACCATGTCGGCCTATATTTAAAGTATATAATAGATCACATTGGCCTTATAGGGTATGTCACAGGTATAAGTTTCTATATAAGGTTGGGTCGTTCTATGTCAGGTACTCCCTCATGTTTACTCTGATTGTATCATGACGCGCCTTTTGGACCACTTACCTAATGATGTAATAAGAAGGATACATTAGGTTGGTACTCGGTTGGGTAAGGTACCGGGTGCCCATCGCGACCCTTCGATTTGGGTCGTGACACTCAGATCCCATTGTGAATCAATAGCAAGTGCTATAATAAAACAATAATGGCATGAATCAATAATACATGCCGATCCCATCATGAATCAGTGATACCTACTGTGGCGTACAACCCGGTTCCATCAATATCACTCACAATCCGGCTCTCAGGCCTCAACTCAATCATCAATCTCTCCAGTCTCTCGGGCTCACAATGTCATGAAAATCAACCCAAAAATAATGATATGATGTATCAATAAATGGAAACAGAGACTGAGATATAATATGAAATGAATGAGTATACTGATTATGCAATTGCAATGTATGCAAATAACTCAACAGTAGAAATGACCTCAGTGGCTCACAACATGATAAGAATATCGCCGAGACATGGTTTCTAACATGGATCACAACTCAAGTACTCTAGTACATAGAAATTTTATGAATAGAAACAAGATTAGGTCACTACACAGTACCAAAAAATCAATCGAGTAATAATTCACATGGTGTACGCCCACACGTCCTTCACCTAGCATGTGTGTAACCTCAACACGAAACATATATCACGTATATTCAGGGGTTTATACACTCAGTACCAACTTTATAAGTGTTACTTAACTCGAATAAGCCAAGTGCAATATCGAGCAAGCCAAAAGATGCTCCAAAACTGCCATCTCGCACGCATCAACCTTCAAATAACTCGAAACTATCCAAAAGAAATTCAAATACATCAAATAATGCCCAAGAAAACAAATTCAATTTATAAAGGTGGAATCTTTAATAAAAAGTCCAAAGTCAACCAAAAAGACAAACCCGGGCCCGTACCTCGGAACCCAAAAAAACATACAAAATCCAAAAACCCATACTATTGCGAGTCCAACCATACTAGCTTCACTCAAATCAAACTCCAAATCGCCTTTCGAAACTTGAAAATTCACTTTATAATACTTTAGACAAAATCCCCAATTTCGCTTTTGAATTCATCAACTGAATGCCAAAAACGAGGATAGATTCATGAAATATAGTAAAATGTTGTTTGGTGTTTTAAACTTGATTTGAAGTGCGTTGCATGGATGAGCGTTAGATGTGCAGTCAAATATGAAGCTGTGTCATCATGGAAAAATTACGGACCGCACTTCTCTTAGTGCGGACACAAAAGAAGGGCTGTTGATCGAAGAATATTTTGTGCAGCTGCAGATTTCATCTGCGTACCACAATTACAAAGATCGTCTCATGTGGTATAGTAAAGGTCCCCCGATTTTCTCTCCCAATAGTGCGGAGTGTTTTTGTTGACCATTACGAATTATGCGGTTTCAAAAGAACATTATAAAAAAATTAGTTGAACTAAAGTATCTGAAGCGCGGTCACACTTGAAAAAGTGCTGACCGCACAGCTACGTGTTTTAGTGCTACTCAAGTAACATAGTACAGACAACAATTGAAATTTTGCGCCCGCACTTGCCTCCTTAAACCCTCACATTCAGATGAATATAAATAGAACAATACCTCATCCTTTTACACCATTCACCATCTCTACTCTTGTACTATTACTTAAAGAGGAATCCTACTTGCAATTTGTCATCACAAGCAACTTGTCACACTTTCATTGACCTTACTACACCAACACACTCCGGTATGCATCACTTCAAATCTTGATGTTTTATTTTTGAATTTTTTCTGCTTTTTAACTTCTTTTTAGGCCATCTATTATTGCATCCTTTCAATGTGTCCATGTGGGATTGTTTTGCATTGGATATCTGTCATAGCATACTTATATAGGGTTGGGTTGTTGATTATCATGCCTTTACTATGTTGTCTATTAGAATTGAACAAATACTTACATAACATAGGTATCAAGACATTTAGTCTTTATTGTTCTTGACGGTGTGGATCGCACTTGAAATTGTGCGGTTTGCAAGCATCTTCTTTGATAAACTTGAAGGCTAGATTTTTGGGTGGCCTCACTTTAATTGTGCGGACCGCAATCAGAATTGTGCGTCTACAAAGGGAGGTCTGCATTGATAATCAAAGAGCATCCTCTATGTGCTACTGAATATTCCTACTTAAGTGCGGACCACAAAAGTTTTTGTGTAGACTATAGATAAATTTTGCGGCTGAACTGTCCATTAGATGCCTACCTTTAAGGACTTGGCACAATTGTGCTGAAATGTGGCCCGCATTAGGAATTGTGCGGACTGCACTCCAAATTGTGTGGACTACACTCCAAATTGTGCGGACTGCACTTGCACCTTGTCCACTACATGTTGCACACTTGCAACCCTACTGTTAATGGTGTCCTCAAATGCTTATCGGTCTCTTAACTATTTTACAACATGTATGTCATATGAGAAATCTCATTGTGCATACATATACAATGGTGTGATCAAGAGGATGAGGAGAGTCTTCAAAAGGAAGCGGAGAATCAAGAACGCGCAGAGGCAGAGGTGCCATGCACCCGAGTGCGCAAAAGGCCATTACAAAGAAAACAAATGCAGGCCGGGGAGAGGTAGAAGCTTTTCTTAGTCGAGTAACTTATGCCCCATCCGAGGAGGCCACGAAAGGGAATTGTGTGTCTCTACCTGAAGAGCACAACGAGGAGCAATCTAGGCCGCATATGTGGTTTTAGCCACTAGATTTACCTTTCAATATCTCACAATACCTGTCAGGGCTCAGCTACTACCAGTCATGAGTCCAACACAGCTGCTCTGGACTCTAATTTAGACAACGCCCCAGATGAAGAGAGAGGGGGATCAAGTGCAAAGGCAAGCATGGCACGAACAAAGAAGAAGGTGGTTTAGGAAGAACAGTTTTTGAGCTTGCAAGCACACACAGACTATTGGATATGGTGGAAGGAAAGATCACTGACCCATGTGATGGTAGGCCATAATCTCGTGTTTTGGTCTCTTATTATACTCGAATTTACTGCACTTTACTAGAGTTTGTGCTTTAATTGATAGTGTTATGCACTCATTGTATATGTTATTCCTTGTAGGAGGATTACGAGATATGAAGTTATTAAGGAATTAATTTAATTGATTTGGAGCTTTGAAGTTTGAGTAAAATCCCAAGGGAATAATCTGGGATCGCGTTCAGGGGTCGAGAACCTTTTCTGGACTTTAAAAATCAAGCAAAAAGGCATACTATGCGAAAAGTCCATTGCCGCGGCATGTGAGGTGGCCTGTGGCACGCCACATCTACCCAAATCCCGCTGCCTGTGGAATTTCAAGCTCCCTATAAATCCCTACTAATTCACCGCATGGCACGCCTCCCCATGTAGCATGCGTGTGCAATTTTTACATAGTATTTTCCCAATTCGCGTAGAAAAAAGGTATTTTCGTCCAAGCCTAACCCTACTTAGTATAAATACATGGAAAATGGTATTTTTTGGACTTTTGACATATCTTAGACCTAAGGAAGACAAGGAGGAAGTGGAGAAGCAAAATCTCAGGGATTTTATCATTCAATCCTTACTCAAGATAAGAGTTTGGATCTTATCATGTTTTCCTTTAACTTAAACGTGGTTATGGTGAATAACTCCATATCCGCGGAGTAGTTCTCTTTATTGTTTGATAGATTTGGTGTCTTCATACTTGTTTTTGGATAATTAACTCTAGTTTTTGTGTATTGAACCGTTTTGGATGTTTTAACCATTGCATCTATATCCATCTGTTCATATAATCGAGAGATGCATAACTTGTGATATTGTTGCATTATATTTTGCTGATTGAACTCATTAATTATTCATAGTAATCGGAAGAGGATAGTTGAATTGTTGATTAAACTTAGTTAGGTGGATAATCGAGAGAGGTTCTCCTAAAGAACAATCCACTACGAATTCTTGCATATCTTCACGTGCTTAAAATTGGTTCATCTTGTGAGGTTGAGACTTAACCGATAGAGGAGTTTTTACTAATTAATTGAACTAATAGCCAAGTGAATTCTAGAGACTCACTTGAACATTAGAACTGAATTATCTTGATTTAAATCCCAAACATTTGTATTGCACCAATCATATCATCTCTATCTTCTCCCAATTGATAACTTCATTTGCTTAATACTTTCGTTGGTTGTCATTAGCTAATAGACTAGATTCTTAGTTAATTTTAGTTATAATCATATAAATCTCGATTGTTGATTCTCCTGGATAGCAATTAAGCTAAAAACTATGAAATTACTGTTTAAATCTAATCCATGTGGATACGATATTTAATTTACTATATTCAACTAGAAAGCATATTTTAGTGTGTGTTTTGTGCTCGTCACCATGAAAGGGAATTCTTCCTGAAGGACTTAGGAAAATACAACCCCGCTGTGTTGGAGCAGTTTACAAAGAGAATGGGTGCAACCTAAAGTAAAGTTTGATTAGAACACTTTAAATGCTTACCTCGAATTTAATGATGTGGAGTCAAAAGAAATATTTGGCATAGTTCGATGAGGTGTAGGAGGTTAGACCGTGGCTTGCTCAGATTCTTGCATCTAGACCTACTCCTCCTTGGACAGGTGTTGGGATGCAAATTCTCTCAACACTCTTAGCTTTGAGGCAAAACGATGGCAGATCTTTGTGTGTAGTATATTTGACCCATGCCTGAATGAGAACAACTTGTCACTAGTAAGAGCAATGTTAGTAGCCTCTATCATAGACGGATACCCAATCATTGTGGGTGCTCTGATGTCGGCCAAAATCTCACTCGTGGCACAACAAGGTAACACATCTTACTCTAACCCTAACACAATCATTGAGTACTTGACTGATGCCACAGTGGAATCCATGCCTTTTGTCACTATTGTCAAGCCGACTTGTCCCTTTGAGTTGTACAAGTTACAACACCCTGGGAAACAAAAGAAGAACATTAAGCCACTTACTACTGATGGCCAGTCTAATGAGCTGGTAGTTGTAGCCCCTGGTCCCTCTGACATTTCGTCCACTTCAATTGCAGCTTCCACCAATGCTAGAGCTTCCATTTTTGAGACATCATCCTCAACACATGATCTAGTGCCTAAACCTACTCTGAGGCCGATTTTTTTCCTATAAGCCCATTGTGTGCCTTACGAGTCTCAAAGGCACTAGTGAGCCTCAACAACTAGATGTAGAGAACTACTTCAAATATGTCAGAGTGTCACAATCCCAAGTCTAAACCAATCGTGATGGCACCTATCGTGGAACTAGGCCAGCCAAATTAAAACTCAAAACATAAAGCATCTTTCATTTATATCATTACTAAACTGATAACCCATAAACATTTTGTTTAATCATTTTAAAACATATAAAGCTACATCGAATATTAAATATAACCCCGAGATCCCGGAGTCATTGGTCATGAGCATCTATAGAAATATACAACTCTGAAAAATAAACTCTATAATAGTAAGGAGGAGAGGGAGCAGGGTTGCGCACGCATGCAGCTACCTCGCAAAATCTCCGAGAAGTCTCTGGAGTAGATACACAACTCACTCTGCCCTAACACCTAGATCTGCACACAAGGTGCAGGGATTAATGTGTGTACGCCAACTCAGTAGTAATGAAACTAAATCAGGTTTGAGCAGTAAGAAACACATAAAGTCAAATCATCATTTCACAATAAGCACAGTCTTTCTTTCAAATGGTGAATCCATTAAATAATCACGCTTACAAAGCCACTTTCAATAGAAATCCTTTGAAAAGTGTAATTCCCAAAAATTTCAGAAATTGTCTAAGAAGTTTAGTGTAAAAATGAAGTAAATCATAAGTAGCCACTCAGGCAAAAACATGAATAGGAAACTGCCCCTCGGGCGTAACATCACTCAGAATCAGCCCCTCGGGCATACCTCACAGTCACTGATAATCAGCCCCTCAGGCAACCTCACATTCACTTATAATTAGCCCCTCGGGCAACCTCACAGTCACTCATACCTCCAATCACTCGTCACTCGCACTCAGTAGGTACCTGCGCTCACTGGGTTGTGTACAGACCCCGGAGGGGCTCCTTTAGCCCAAGCGGTAATATCAAGCCACCTCGTGGCATATCATATCCTCACAATCAGGCCCTCGGCCTCACTCACTCAGAAACTCTCAAAAAGCCACTCGGGATGTCAGTAAAATGGGGTACTCGACACAAAAACATCATTTTATATCTCAGAATAGTGTAAATAAGACTAAGTTTCGAAATCAGTTAAACATAATATGACTGAGTGTAAATCATAAGTCAACACGGTGTGGAATAGCAGTAAAAGCCCCCAAGGGGTCTAAATTGGCCGGCACAAGGCTCCAAACATGGCTTACAACCCAAATATAACAATAGTCTGAAAACACGATTTAACATATGATTTAAAAGTAAATACGCAACTCAATAGTTGCCACAGGAAGGACCAAGTCCAAATCCCCAAATCTGTGCACGCCACATACTCGTCATCCAGCATGTGCGCCACTCCAAAAATAGTGAGAAAATAGGAAGTCCGGGGTTTCATACCCTTAGGACAAGATTTATAGTCATTACTTACCTCAAAACCCACTAAAATCCTAGCCCACAGTACCCTTGCCTCTAGACTCGGCCTCCGAATGCTCTGAATCTACCAAAAATCATATTCATATCATTATTATATGCCAAGGAATGAAATCCATTCGAAATTTATCATAGTTACCCAAAAATCCCGAAATTTGCCCAATCCGGCCCTGGGCCCACGTCTCGGAATCCGATAAAATTTACATTAAAAAAATCCCAATTTTTTCCCTAGTCTTTACATATAAAATGCATCGTAATCCAACCACAAATGACCCCTCAATTACTCAATTAATGTTTCCAATTATCGAATCCCTAACCCCCAATTTACACACTGATTTTCTCATAGATTTCACCCTAATATTAGTCCAAAAATCACATAGAAACGAGTTTTAGGTTCAGATATCTTACCTCAATGGAGTCCTCTTGATTTCCTCCTTCAAAACCCTCTCTCAAAGCTCAATCCCGGATGAAAATGGTGAAAGAAAGACCAAAATTTGCTAAGGACCCTTTTTATATGATCTGCCCAGGGATTTTCGCACTTGCGGTCCCAGGTGCGCACCTATGCATCAAATTTAAAGTACTATTTTCCGCACCTGTAACTTCTTCTTCGCACCTGCCACTTCGCAGGTGTGACCCCCCACACTTGTGGCCTTCTTCAACTTGCCAAAAATCTGCACTTGCGCATCCCTCTCCGCACATGCGGCCACTTTTCCGCAGGTGCGGCCACACCAGAAATATTCCACCATTTGTTTTTCTGCTGCAAATTCCCAACTTCAACCTTCCAATGACTATCCAAAAACACTCCGAGCCCCTCGGGGCCTCAACCAAAAGTACCAACAAGTCATAAATGATCACACGGACTTAGTCGAACCCTCGGAAAACAAATGACATCGAAACACCAATTCAACTCATGATTCAAGCCTTAGAATCCTAAAACTTTTGATAATCATCTACGATGCCGAAACTACCCAAAACACGTCCGCTTATCCTGAAAATTTGCACACATGTCCAAAATGATACTACAAACTTGCTCCAACTTCCGGAATTCCATTCCGACCCCGATAGCCTATTTTCCACTGCCTTGAAGAGACTTCCTGCGAGTCTAAAGACATTACCTTCACCTTCCTGATACTGATATGTAGAAATGCCACAAGACTTGACAGCCTCCAACGTAAATCTCAGTTCTAGCCCAATTCACACCGTGAAGATCCTCATTTGCTACATAAAACCTTCAATCCACCAGAACCATTCTCGAGAGTAATCCACCCTATGCAAATTTCAATCACACTGATCAAGCAGATAGAACGACTTGGCCCCAATGGCGCACCAACATACTAGGATGTAACCACAGAGTAGAAGCGACAAGAAACCCCATACACTGCAACTACTACACTTTTTACAATTACTACTCAATCATTCCATAAAACCTATCTACCCATAGAGTACATTTCAACCTGTATCGAACAATTTCCATTACTCGAGTCATTCCTAGACTCCACCTCTGTAGGTCATAACTAATTCACCAATATACCTCGAACCGAAACCAATACAACAAAAAAAATTGTGCAATCAATTTATCATTAACAGACTCCCCCACTTGGCTCAAAGCCAACGATCAAGACAAACAATAACTCACAATGCCTGTGAACACCCAATTTTTGCCCCGCATGGAAATTACTCCTAAAAATTAACCAGAAAGTAATTTTTACGAATTTTAGGAGTTTTTCTTTATTTAATTGCATTTCATGCATGTTTAATATTTTAAAATCATAGAAAAATCATAAAAAATATCACATTTTTCATTTCATGTCATCTTATGTTTCATTTGCATTTTTAGAAATTAATTGCCCTTCCGTTGTTAGATTAATACATGAAAATCACAAAATATGTACAATAGCTTTAATCAATTAGTTTAATATGTCACTTGTGCAAAATCAATTTGAAATTTGTGTTTCGATTAGGGGGGAGGGGGGGGGGGGGCTAGTGTTAAAACACAAAGAAAGAAGAAATGGGACTTGTTTATTCTTCAATGCAATTGGGCCAGGGCATTGGCATAAACCCTATTACCAAAATAACCCAAAATTTCCCTAGCCCATTCCCTAACCGGCCCAAAAACTACTGTTTAAAAACACCACTTTCCTAAAATTAGACCTAGATCTAATCTCTATGATGAGCGCCCCTTCCCCATTTTTCCCTTATTCCTCACTCTCTCATCTCTAATACACAGTTCAGAGACCTATATAAAAAACAATACACGTTTTTTGTGCTCCCTTCTTAACATCAGGCTATTTCTTCAAGAATCAAAAAAATAAATCCCAAATTTGAATAATGTCACTTAAAGTGAAAAAACTCCCTTATTACCCTTCATTAATCCGGGGGTGGAAAAAGGAGGTGTGACAGCTATGGAGACTCTGCTGGGGATCGAACCCAGAACCTCTGGTTCATGGTTTAAGAATTCGAGCTTAGAATAAACTGTTTTAGTTGGCTTTGTTATCTTATTTTTACATGTTTAAAACTATCGTGCTAAATTCCGCCTTTTACCGCTTTGATATAATCTGAACTGCATATAAACTTTGTCGAAACCCTTCTTCTCTCTGAGTCTTCTAAATCATCGGAGAAGTGTGCACTTCGTGTGACTTATTTTCTATTAGAGTCATCCAAATTTTAGAACGAGGTACGGACAAGTTGCAAAGCTGGTGAAGCTTCTGTATTCCCGGTACGCTGCCCCAACCTCAGCTCGAGCTGTCCGCTCGGTTAAGCCTGGTCTAGAACAACAACCCAAGATATAAACTTAGAATAACATAGCCTCATGCCAGATCCCTAGTAGAAACGATTATTTGCATCATGTGTATTTGACTTGGGGGACTCAACACAGGGGTTGGGTCCGTCTAGGACAGATGAACCCAAAATAAAGGACCATCCTGATGCATCTTACCTGCTACATGCATTGTTTTGTTTCGGCTTGCATGTTGACCGGCTTCTAGAATAAGAGAGAAAATACAAAAAAGGGGAAATAAAAAAAAACAAAGAGTGCGAGGTAGTTATTCGAAATATGAAACTCTGCCTATAAATAAGAAAGAAAATAAATGAATGTTCTCAAAAGTCATGTTTCCCTAATTCCGTCAAAATTGACAGAACTACGCGGGTCTGATTCTCACCGGATGTGAGATACGTTGGCAAACCCCATCGGTTCTGGCCCGAATAATATTAAAAAAATCCTAAAAAAACAATTTCCTTTAATTCCTTCTTTAGGAGTTTTTTTTTTTAGGAAATTTCAAACAAATAAAAGATAAAAAGAAAAAAAAAAGTTTTAGAACCCAAAAATATATTTTTACAAAAAATTTCAAAAATATTTTCCTTCTTCCTTCTTAAGAAACGTCTTTCTTTGAGACCCCCAAGTTTTAAAAAAATTCAAAAATATTTTCCTTTAAATCCCTACTTAGAAAATCCCAAACAAATAAGAAAAAAGAAAAGGATTTTCAACCCAAAAATAAATAAAATATTTTCCTTCTTTCCAAAGTCTTTCATGTGTTAAAAAACAAAAAAAAAACAAAAAAGGAAATAAAAATCAATCAATACTCAAATCAGACATATCCTTCAGAAATATTTTTCAAAACAAAAAAATCAGAAAACAAAAATCCAAAAAAAAAAAAAAAAAAAAAAAAAAAAAAAATCTTTGTCTTTCTTTAAAAATCCCTCTTTTGAAAATGTGAAGGCAACATTCAAAATCCAAAAATATTTTCTTAAAAGAAGAAAAATATGACAAACTTATTGAAATTAAAAAAAAATATTTTCTTTTTACTTTTTAAATTCCCAAAGTTCAAAACAAAAGAAATTTTTTTTAGAGGTCTTTCATTTAAAAAAAAAAATCCACCATTTTTAGAAGTCTTTTGCCCATAAAAAAAGAAAAGAAAAAAGGAAATCAAAAAACGAAAATCCAAAAATATTTTCTTTCTTTAAGAAGACTTTATCTCAAAAATTTTAAAAAAAAATCATTATCAATCAAAATAAAAATCCAAAATACTTTTCTTTTCTTTATCTTGAAGTATCTTTCCCAAAAAAAATAAAAAAAAAGAGAAAAAAAGAAAATTCAAAAGTCCAAAAAATATTTTCTTGTTTCTTTAGAAGTCTTTCTTTCAAACATTTCAAAAATTAAAACATCAAAAAAAACAAAGAGCCAAAAATATTTTCTTTCTTCTTTTAGAGCCTTTCTTTCAAAAATTAAAAAAAAATAGAGAAAGTTAGCTTATTTACTCCGATCTTCCCGAACTACGCAATATCTGACTCATGCGGCGTCATGATACGTAGGCAATCCCCATATGATTGGATCATAGCCATAAAAAATTAAAAAAAAAATGAGAAAAAAAGAAAGTGAAAAAAAGAGAGGACAAAAAAGAGAGTGACAAAAATAACAAAGAAAAACAAAAAACGAAAATAACAAAAAGAAAAAGAAAAGAAATCGAGATAAAAAAAAAAGGAAAGAAAGAGGGAGAGACAAAAAATAGAAAAGGACATTTAAAGGCCAGGATGAAACACGCAAACGTTCAAACACATGGTAGAAACTTTAAATGTTAGGCACATTGCATCCCAATATGCGATTTCCTATATGTTAAATGGCTCAAACTAACTAGGTTGTTGTATGTGCAAATAAGACAGGTCATATTTAGGTGGTTTGTTTTGTTGGTAGTCCGGTTTCTCATCCTTCACAAGATCCAAAGGTAAAGATGGCCTCCGCAAGCAATCTATCAATCATTGGTCCTGAGGATAGCCCGACATCGGCTATTCTGCAGCCTCCGCAAGCATATTGGAAATGTGGGACGCCTGGTCAATGTTAAGGAACCACCAAGTGTGATCCCTGGTTTCCCTGAGTTGATCCCCAGTTCAGATGAGTTTTCCAACGTCCTTGTGCCCAACTCAGTCTTCCCATGTGGCCACCCTCTAATGCCGCCTAATGGTCCGGAAATGCCTTCTGTGGATCACCCTCAGGCGCCGGATTCAAGGGCACCGCCAGCAATGGTCGCTGTGCCACCAATCTCCACTACGGCACATCCAATAGTGCCCAAGCTAAATTCTTACCCTCAAAACCTGCCATATGAGTCTCCTATGGGTCAGCAAAGAACAATGAGAAACCCCGAGCACAAAGAAATGGCTCGGAAGATGAGAAGCTTAGAGCAAAGCTTAAAGAACATACAAGGTTTGATTGGTAAGAAGAGCCTATCCTACTCCGACTTGTGCATATTCCCACATGTTCATCTGCCAGTTGGTTTCAAGATGCCAAAGTTTGAAAATATGACGGGCAGGGAGACCCGATAGCTCACTTGAAACGGTATTGTAACCAGCTGAGGGATGCTGGTGGAAAAGATGAGTTGCTAATGTCCTATTTAGGAGAAAGTCTCATCGGGATCGCTTCTGAATGGTATATATATCAAGACATTACTCATTGGCCCGTGTGGGACGATTTGGCCCGAGACTTTGTCCTCCTGTTCTAGTATAATGTGGATATCGCTCCTGACAGGAACTCTTTGTCCAATTTGAAAAAGAAATCTGCGGAAAGCTTCCGCGAATATTCTGTCAAATGGCGCGAGCAAGCCGCCCGGGTAAAACCTCCAATGGAAGAAGCATAAATGGTTACGGTCTTCCTACATGCCCAAGAGGCAGACTACTTCCAAAATATGATGTCTGCTATGGGTAGACCGTTCGTTGAATCTATCAAAATTAGGGAGATGATCGAAAGTGGTTTAGAAACGGGCAGAATTTTGAGTCAAGCTGCTTTTAAGGCTGCATCATAGGCTGTTCAGAACGGTTCGGGGGGTTTGATGAACAGAAACAAGAGAGAAGAGAGATCTATGATGGCTTCGAGCTCGGAAGGGGCCCGCAGGGCATTCAACCAATAATACAATACCCAACCAAATGTTCCCGAAACCGAGCTCCTCCTCCTAGAAATGCCCATCCTTACCAAGCTCCATATAATACCCAACAAAATTTTCCCCAATACAATTCTCGCCCAAGAGAGCCTTTCAAAAAGAATCAGTTCACCCCTATTGGTGAATCATACTCTAGCTTGTTCCAAAAATTGGTCAAGATAGGTCTGCTGCAGCCAGTGGCCCTAAACCGGCCGAACCCCGAGTCCCCTTGCACCGGGATGATTCTAGATGCGAATACCACTCAGGATCAGTGAGACATGACACTGAAGATTGTTGGAATCTTAAAAGAGCAGTGGAAGATCTCATCGAGGTCCTGACAATAGTGTTTGGGGATGAAGAAGACCTCAATATGATGAATGACCCCCTGTCTGCTCACACTGGGACGATAGTCTGAATGATTTGTATAGATGAAGAATTTGATCCGGCACTGAAGTCCATTGCATCCATTGCCGAGACAAAAGAAAAGCCAAAAAATGGTCGCCAAGCCTGAAAGTTCCCCCATCAGATGGGAGTCTCGGTAGCCAGTCTTGCTATCCTTTCTACGTCCGAATTATTTCAGGGTGTGATTAGGATGTTTTACTTTATTGTCTTACTTTCTGATGTAAACCCTTCTATCTTTAAAATCCAAAATAAAAAAAAAATCAAATGGAATTAATATTTCATTTTCTAAGAATGTCTCTTTTCTTAATCTTGTCTCTTTTCTTGCTGTGCTTTCAGTTCTGTTTAAATGCAGATTTCAGTAATATGACATGCTTGCAGACTTCATGCCCAGATCTTAAAACACTGTCAGACATCGAAATAATGAATCAAGAATCAGAATGCAAATGACGTTATGTCAAGGAGATAAAACAATAAATCAGAACAGCCAAAGGAAAATTGGTTCAGATTGGAAAGATCCATATACATTACTACAAGAGTACTGCCAGAAGAGTGCGTTTTTACTTGGGGTACATCGAAGGAAATGTCCCTAGAACAACTGTCAACACAGATGCAGTCAAAAGATACTAAAATGTTGTCAGACTTTGAAATGATGAATCAATAATCCGAATGCAAATGAAGATTGGTCAAGGAAACAAAAAATTGAATCGGAACAGCCAAAGGAAAATTTGTTCAGAATGGAAAGGTCCATACATTACTACAAAAGTACTGCCAAAAGAGTGTGTTTGTAGTTGGGGTACATCGAAGAAAATATCCCTAAAACAACTGTCAACGCAGGTACAGTCAAAAGGTACTATGTTTGATCCTCCATAAATGTTCTCCGGTTGGGATGACGAAGGCTTTCATTATCGCTACCCAAACACCATTAACCCTTTTGCAAACCCTTTGAGCCGGTTACTCTTCTTTGATCACCCTCTCTGGAACCCAAAAGTGTTATTGGAAAAAAAAAAAAAAAAAGAAAGAGGAAAAAGAAACGAAAAATGAGATGAAAAAAAAGAGAACAAAGAAAGCAAAAGAAAGAGAAAAACAAAACAAAACACATGAAAAACAAAACAAAAATCAAAACAAAAATCAAAACAAAAACAAAAACAAAAATGTTTCCCTTAACTACGTTCAACTTGATTCCGAAAGGATACGTCGGCATCCTCTCCCTGGGGTTTAGTCACACCAAAATAAAAATCCACATTCCCCAAGAGTTTAAGCTGAAGCAAGTGCTAAGATTCGACAATGATTCGCCTGAAAAGTTCCAAAATTGTAATTCAATTCAAATTCTTTTTACCCCCAAATCCTGTTCAAGTCCTTCTGATCAATCGGCAAAGAAAAGTTAAAATTAGATGATACAGCTTTTTGGATCGAACACGAGCAATGAGAGAAAATAAAATGAGAGAGTCTTATCGGTGAAAACCCACACGGGCACCATAAGGCGATGGCGAGTAGAGAAATTAAAAATGAGAGACTCTTGTTAGTGAAAACTCGCAAAGAGCACTACAGGGCGATGGCGAGAAGAGAAATGAGAGAGGTAAGTCGGTGAAAACCCGAAAAGGGAACTACTAATCTAAAAGAGGGTGATTGATATCGAAATGGTCTGGGGCAAGGTTTCTCGACCTCGAGTTAAAAGTTGTGATGAATTTCTGAGAGTCAGATGGTTTATATAGATCAGGCATCCAGTCCAAGATGCATGTCATGTTCATTGAAGGTCGCGTACACTCCAGATAAGTCCTTCTTCTCTTCGCCGAAAGGGATATTTTTTATCAAACTTCGTTGTCTCCATTTCTTTCTTATTCTCTTTCAACCCCTTCTAGTCTAACTCTGTTTCTAAGGTAAAACAAAGAAAGGATGGCAAGACTGATTTACAGGGATATCATTTGACACGGGCTAATATGCAAAAGGCACCCAGCCTCGTCAGGGGCATCAAGTCGATCTCGTTTGGCCATTGCGGCCGATGCCTCAAACTCAAAAACCCTTGAAAGGAGAAAATTAAATTGAAGTGCCTATAAAGGCGAATGAAGTTGAAAGGTTGAGTCCCACGTGGCTAACCATCTCGGCAAGGTTTGAAAAGCCGAAATATTCCAAATGCCCTAAAGCTAAAGTTGGAAGAAAGAATCCAGAAATGAAAGGCCAATAAAGGCGAAATAAAGTTGGAAAGGTTAAGTGCCACACGACTAACCGTTGCAGCAGAATTTGACAAGCCAAAACTTCCCCCGATGCTCTAGAAATCCAAAAGAAAAAGCAAGTGAAAGGCCTACAAAGGCAAAACAAAGTCAGAATATTGGGTCCCACGTGACCAATTGCCATCCAGAAAGACAAGATCCTCGGGATTAAAGATGAAACCCAATCCCCATTAACCAAGCAAGTAGTTGAAATATTCATCAAATGGGCCAAGATCAAGAAAGTTGAAATAATCAAATCCGCAAAACCAACCACCACCGTTTCAAACTGACAATTGTTCTTTGTTTGAAAGAAACAGGTGTAACTCAAAAGTAACCTTGCAAAATGCAGGTGTTACCAAAAGAAAGGGCGTAAGTGCTAGAAGGAGCTCTGCAGCAACGACTCCAAAAAGGGAAGTTTCCTCCAAAATTCTTTCCCCCATTCACTCATTCTCTGAAATTAATATGAAAGGAAAAAAAAGAAGAAGAAAAAGATGTTGAAATCAGTCCAAACCTAAAGTACTATAGGGTCTCCAATCCCTAACTACACCTTTTCCAACCTAGGATATCCTAGTCCTTAGTTGATGCCAACATATGGTCTTCACTCCCTAGTTGATGCCAGCATAAGCTGATGCCGACATAACTCGATGACAACATAGGATATTTCATTCCTTAATTGATGCCAACATAGGGTATACACTCTCTAGTTGATGACTTTTCCAACATATGGTCTCCACTCCCTAGTTGATGCCAACATAGGGTATACACTCCCTAGTTGATGATTTTTCCAACATAGGGTATACAATCCCTAGTTAATTTTATTTTCCAATATAGTGTATACACTCCCTATTTAATGCCGACATAGGGCATAAACTCCCTAGTCGATGATTCATCCAACATAGGGTCCCACTCTCTAGTAGACACCGGTATAACCTGGTGATCTTTCTGAAAACAGCATAACTTGTTGATCATCTCTTGACACTGGCATAACCCAGTGATCTCCTTTTCCCCAAGCAGCAGCATAACCTGTTGACCCTTCCAGACACCGGCATAACATGGTGATCTTTCTGACAACAACATAACCTGTTGATCACCTCCTGACAGTGGCATAACCCAGTGATCTCTTTCCCCAGGAAACATCATAACCTGTTGACCTTTCCAGACACCGTCATGACCTGGTGATATTTTTCCGACAATGGCATAACCTGTTGATCACCCCCCTGACACTGGCATAACGCAATGATCTCTTTCCCCACGAAGCAGCATAACCTGTTGACCTTTCCAGACACTGGCATAATCTGGTGATCTTTTTCTGACAATGACATAACCTGTTGATCGACCCTTGACACTGGCATAACCCAATGATCTCTTTCCCCAGGCAGCAGCATAACCTGTTGACCCTTCCAAACACCGGCATAACCTGGTGATCTTTCTGACAACAGCATAACATGTTGATCATTTCCTGACACTGTCATAACGCAGTGATCTCCTTTTCCCCAGGCAACAACATAACCTGTTGACCTTTCCAGACACCGTCATAACCTGGTGATCTTTTTTCGACAACAGCATAACCTGTTGATCATTTCCTGACACTGGCATAAACTAGTGTCTCCTTTTCCCCGGGAAATAACATAACCTATTGACCATTCCGGACACCGGCATAACCTGGTGATCTTTTCCTGACAACAGCATAACCTGTGTATCATTTTGCTGATAATGGCATGACCCAGTGATCTCCTTTTTCTTAGCAACAACATAACCTATTGACCTTTCTAGACAACGTCATAACCTGGTGGTCTTTTCTAACAACAACATAACTTGTTAATCATTTCCTGACACTGGCATAACCCAGTGATCTCTTTTCCCTAGGCAACAACATAACCTGTTGACCTTCTTAGACACCGGCATAACCTGGTAATCTCTTCCTGACAATAGCATAACATGTTGATCATTCCCTGACACTGGCATAACCCAGTGATCTTTTTTCCCCAGGAAACGACATAAGCTGTTGACCTTTCCATACACCAACATAACCTGGTGATCTTTCGTGACAACAGTATAACCTGGTAATCATTTTCTGACACCGGCATAACACAATGATCTCCTTTTTCCAGCAACAACATAACCTGTTGACCTTTCTAGACACCGGCATAACCTGGTGATCTTTTCTGACAACAACTTGTTGATCATTCCCAGAAAACTGGCATAACCCAGTGATCTGTTTTCCCAGGCAACGGCATAACCCGTTGATCCTCCCCAGACACCAGCATAACCCGGTGATCTTTTCTCGACGACATCATAACCTGTCAATATTTTCCAACATAGGGTCTCCAATCCCTAGTTGAATTTACTTTTAGGCATATGGTATCCACTCCCTAGTCTGTAATAACTGCGAGTACACTATTCCCAACCTTTCATTGCTTTCAATAATAAAGTAGTATAGATTTTATTGCAATAACTCACGAAATTTTCCTAGTTAAAACTGGGGCAGAAACTTCTGTTCGTTTGCTTTTTGATTTTGCGTAGATTGCATTTTTAGGACATTGGACTCGAGACGACCAAAAGAAGAAGTTTCTATCCGGAATAATAAAAAAAAAAGAGAAAAGAGAAGGTTGAATCCAAAGTGTAGAAGTGGGGAAGACGTGGACTATTCAGGACGAGATTGAAGTCATCCGTTCTGTATATCCTGCCTTGATCCGAAAAGCTAAAGAAGATTGAGCCAGCACCTATAACTAACAAGCATCAAGATTCATATCGGAGTCTGTATAAATAAAAAGCCAAGACTCAAGATCAATCTTCCGAAGACTCATAGATAGGAATCTTGTAACTCGTAGTTGATAGGTTTAGTTTAGTCTTTTCCATTTCGATTTTGGTGTAATAAGGAGCCCATCAAGAAGTAAGCAACAACAACAGCAGTGAAATCACAGCTTTCCGGTAGTCCCAGCTAAAAAAACTTCCAGAACTACACCAACCTGATTCCTTTATAGCCAAGGATATGTAGGCAACCTCTGAAGCAAGGTTCGGTCAAACTTTTTCAATATGCTTCCAAATGGAGTACCAAACGGGCAAAAATTGCTCGTAGTTGCTCACTTTATCGTTGCTCAAAAACTCTTCATGTTCTCTAGCAAAGAGGTGAAGCTTTGAACACCCAATTTTTGCCCCGCATGGAAATTACTCCTAAAAACAATCCAAAAAGTAATTTTTCGAATTTTAGGAGTTTTTCTTTGTTTAGTTGCATTTCATGCATGTTTAATATTTTAGAATCATAGAAAAATCATAAAAAATTATCACATTTTTCATTTCATGTCATCTTAGATTTAATTTGAATTTTTAGAAATTAATTTCCCTTCAATTGTTAGATTAATACATGAAAACCACAAAATATGTACATTACCTTTAATCAATTAGTTTAATAGGTCACTTGTGCAAAATCAATATGAAATTTGTGTTACGATTGGGGGGGGGGGGGGGCTAGTGTTAAAATACAAAGAAAGAAGAAAGGGGACTTGTTTATTCTTCAATACAATTGGGCCAGGGCATTGGCATCAACCCAATTACCAAAGTAACCCAAAATTTGCCTAGACCATTCCCTAATCGGCCCAAAACATAAAAACTCCACTTTCCTAAAATTAGACATAGACCTAATCTCTATGATGAGCACCGTTTCCCCTTTTTCCCTTATTTCTCACTCTCTCATCTCTAATAAACATATGAGAGATCCATATAAAAAAAAATACACGCTTCGTTTGCTCCCTTCTTAACATCAGGCTATTTCTTCAAGAACCAAAAAATAAATACCAAATTCGAATAGTGTCACTTAAAGTGGAAAAACTCCCTTATTACCGTTCATTAATCCGGGGGTGGAAAAAGGAGGTGCGATAATGCCCATACGCTATCACTTCTTTCGTACTGCAGTGAGATTCAACTAAATTATTCATAAGCTCATATGACACAAACTATCTAATATCCCAAATCGTATGCAAATATCGTATTCACCATTGAATGGTCATGCCAACTTCCACAAGCGATCTAAACCCAAATTACAACATATAACATTTACTGATAAAAGAGTGCTTGCTATAAAATCACCTAAGGATCACACAAGCTCAGGACACCCCGCGAGAGATAACCCTGCTTAGCCTCAAACTGATATCATCTCTACGCCCTTACAACAATCATAACTATCACACAATCACTATACCCTCCTGCATTAAAAAACAACAAATGCCTACCCTCTAGAAATCACAATAAGCCGTATAAGAACCTGAAGCTGATGGCAGAACTAACACTGGAGCGGTGGTCAAAGGAACCTTGAGCTTCTGGAAGCTCTACCCACTCTCGTCTGACCACATGGATACCCTCAACGGACACCACGTTCCCCAAGAATGCTACTGAACTCAGCCAAAAATTCACACTTGGAGAACTTTGCATATAGCTTCTCCTCCATGAATCTCTGTAATGCCGTCCTCAAATAATGAGTATGCTACTTGGTTGGCAAACTCAGGAAGAGGAGATATTCCTAATGCATCTCTCGAAACGAGACCAGGTATATCTAATAACTTAGAATTACAAAATTTACTATTAACCATGCAGAAACAGATGAAGGAGCAGAACGATCGCATCGAACAAATTCCTGGTGTACCACCTGTCATCAAAGGCATCGATGTTGATAGATATTCTCAACAACCGTGGAATCCAAGTGCGGCACCTTTGCCTATATCCAAGAAATTTAATATGCCTGGTGTTCCCAAATATGATGGAACAACTGACCTACGCGACCATGTGACTGCTTTCACTACTGGGGTAAAAGGCAACGACTTAACGAAACAAGAGATTGAATCAGTCCTTGTTAAAACATTTGGGGAAACACTTACCAAAGGGGCTCTAACCTGGTATTCTCTTCTCCCTGAAAATTCTATTGACTCTTTTGCTGAGCTTGTAGATTCATTTATAAAAGCACACTCTAGTGCACAAAAAGTTGAGAAGAGAATGGAAGACATATTCAAAATAAAAAAAGGAGACACGGAACTACTCCGAGAGTTTGTAGATAGGTTTCAACGAGAAAGAGTGCAGTTACCTAGGGTGCCTGATAATTGGGCAGCCATGGCATTTGCAAGCAACTTGAACGATAAAAGCTCAGAAGCCACTAGGAGACTTAAGGAAAATCTAACAGAATTCCCCCCCACAACATGGAACGATGTAAATAATAGGTACAACACTAAACTCAGAATAGAAGAGATTTCATTGCTCGTTCGAGAGATGAAGATCATTCCAGATCCAGACGTCCTGAATCAGATAGAAGATCAGGTAAAAACAAGTACGATCCTTACTTAGGACCCTCGGGACGCGATATCCGCCCCAGGTTCGAAAACACTAGGTCGGACTATAGACTACAAGGAAGAGATGTAATCTCATCCTCGTCTAGATCCAGAATATATCGAGATGAACGACCTAGAGGTAGTACTCAAAATGGGGATCATATCTTTAACGTAAGTACTACTGAACTTGTCTCGATATTGAAGAACATCGGAGACAAGGTTAAGTGGCTCAAAGAGATGCGGTCAAATCCAAATAGAAGAAACCCAAATCACTAGTGTGAATTTCACAACGATCATGGGCACAAAACTGCGGATTGTATATTCTTACAAGGTGAAGTAGAAAATTTGTTAAAACAGGGCTATTTAACAGAATTGTTTAGTGATAAAGGTAAACAGGCATATATGAGGAACATGCAGGAGCCCCCAAAGCCTCCTTATCCAAAACGAACTGTTAACGTAATACACGGGGGTGAAGAAGTAAACGGAGTGATTTGCAAAACAACCACAAAGTTCACAATTACACACGGGAAACGTGCTCGTGGAGAAGACGATATAACCTTCGATGATGCAGATAGCAGCGGATTAATGCTTCCGCACAACGATGCTCTGGTAATATCTTTACTTATTCATGACACTAACGTAAAAAGAGTGTTGATTGATCCAGGAAGTTCAGTCAATATCATTTTGCTAAGAGTCGTGGAAGAAATGCTACTGGGGAATCAAGTAATCCCAAAAGCACGAGCCATATCCGGGTTTGATAACTCTACGATTATTAAAAAAAGGAGAAATTGAGCTTAACACTTATGCTGAGGGGGTGATAAAAAGATCTAGGTTCCAAGTCATCGATACTCACATGGCTTATAACGTGATCATTGGAAGTCCATGGATCCACGACATGGAAGCGATACCCTCCACATTGCATCAGGTAAGTAAATTTCCCTCTGAATGGGGGATTCAACAAATCAAAGGAGATTAGCAGACCGAAAAAAATATAAATTTTGTGGTACACTACAACAAGAAAATAGAGGTGGAAGAATTACGAGATAAGGAAATCTCCCAAACAGGTAACACCGCCCAAACAGACATAAAAAAAATTACTGCCCAAATAGGTGCAGAAGATATTATTGTTGAAACATGCACGAAAGAAAATACTTACGAGATGAAGAGTCAAGTTACCACGGAAGGTGTACTATAACACACATATGCGGATTCCAGACCGGACGTCATTCATGAACCGGAGGAAGATGAGCACATCAAAACAACTACGGAGGAGCTCGAAGCTGTTCCGTTATCTGAACAAAAACCTGAGCAGAAAGTGTATATAGGCACGAGGCTAAGCCCCACTCGAAGAGGTAAGTTAATTGATTATTTAAAGGCTAACGCAGACTGTTTTGCGTGGTCCCACTCAGATATGATAGGCATCCCACTAGAAGTGATGACTCATAAACTAAATGAAGATCTATCCTTCGTACCTGTTAATCAGAAGAAAAGGAAGCAAGGACCATTCAAGAACCAAGTGATCGATGAAGAGGTACAAAAACTCTTGAAGATTGGTTCGATACGAGAGGTAACATACCCTAACTGGTTGGCAAACACCATGGTAGTACCTAAAAAGAATGGCAAGTGGAGAGTATGTGTAGATTATACTGATTGAAACAAAGCATGCCCCAAAGATTCACTCTCATTGCCTCATATAGGTCAAATGATTGATGCTACCGCAGGTCATAAACTATTAAGATTTCTAGATGTATATTCTGGTTATAATAAGATTAAAATGGATCCTTTAGACGAGGAAAAAACATCATTTATCACGAATAGGGAAACTTATTGTTATAAAGTCATGCCTTTTGGCCTAAAAAACGCTGGAGCCACCTATCAAAGGCCAGTGAGCAAGATGTTCCAAGAACATATGGGAAAAAGGATGGAGGTGTACATCGATGACATGTTGGTAAAATCAACACAAGCACAAGACCATTTCCAGCACCTATCTACTGCTTTTGATATTTTACGCATGTATAATATGAATTTGAATCCAGAGAAATGCGCTTTCGGAGTGCCATCAGGCAAATTTTTGGGTTTCCTTGTATCAAACAGAGGAATAGAGGTAAATCCCGCTCAAATTAAAGCCATAGAGGAAATACCTGATGTTTTAACAAATAAAAAGGAGGTTCAAAGACTGACAGGAAGAATAGCATCTTTGGGGAGGTTTATTTCTAGATCTTCCGAAAAAGTATTAAATTCTTCTCAGTTCTCAAAAAACAGAATCAGTTCGAATGGACTGAAGAATGTCAGCAAGCCCTCAAGAACCTGAAGATTTATCTATCGAAACCACCACTGCTTTCAAATCCAAAAGAAGGGGAAAGATTGTAAATCTACCTGCCTATCTCAGAAATTGTTGTAAGTGCAGTATTGGTAAGAGAACAAAAAGGTAAACAATCACCTATCTATTATGTAAGTAAAACTTTGCTAGATGTTGAGACTAGATATCCACATGTGGAAAAGTTAGCTTTAGCTTTAATAATGGCATTTAGAAAATTACGACCCTATTTTCAATGCCACCCAATTACTGTTGTGACCTCATATCCTTTAAGAAATATTCTGAATAAACAAGAATTGTCAGGAAGATTAGCCAAATGGGCCATAGAATTAAGCGAGCATGCGATAATTTATCAGCCTAGGACTGCAACTAAGTTTCAAATACTAGTTGATTTTGTTGATGACTTTAGTAATGGCATTGTATCTGAAGTAGAAAAAGAGTTACAACTCTTTAACGGTGTTAATCCAGGCATGTTGACCATGTTTACCGATGGGTCTTCAAATATAAAAAACGGTGGCTTAGGCATATTATTGATATCACCCACGGGTGAAAAGACACGGCAAGCTATAAAGTGTTATCATATCACAAACAATGAAGCAGAGTACGAAGCTGTTATTGTAGGGCTTGAACTTGCAGGGGAGCTCTCAATCGAGCAAATTATGATCAACAGTGATTCCCAACTGGTAGTAAATCAGATATAGGGGACTTACATTGATCGAGAGACTAGAATGCAGCAGTATCTTGAAAGAGCACGGGAGCTCGTGAGACAATTCAAAACATGGAAGGTAGTGCAAATACCTAGAGAAGAAAATGCAGAGGCAGATGCATTAGCTAACCTCGCAGCCGTCACGGAAGTAACGAAAAAGACAATACAATTGTCATTCAACTATTTCATTCAATAATAGACCAGGACAAGAATGAGGTAACTTTCAACAACCTAACCTTGGACTAGAGAAACAAAATTCTTAATTTTTTGCAGAATGGCATCGTACTTGAAGACATGAAAGCGGCTCAAGCACTACGCCGCAAAGCTGCACGGTACTGCCTTATTCGCAACTTACTTTATCGCAAGATGTTCGGGGGACCCCTAGCTAAATGCCTTGGACCTAACCAAACGAAATTTGTGATGAAAGAAGTCCACGAAGGACACTGTGGAAATCACTCAGGGGCTAGATCCTTAGTGAAAACACTAATCAGAGCCAGATACTATTGGCCTAAGATGGAAGAAGAAGCCGAGAATTTCGTATCCAAATGTGACAGATGCCAAAGGTTTGCCAATAACATGCATAGACCGGCGGAATTACTACATACAATAATATCCCCATGGCCTTTCATGAAATGGGGTATGGACATAGGAGGACCTCTTCCCACAGCTAAAGGACAGGTACGGTTCTTACTCGTACTAATCGATTATTTTACAAAATGGGTAGAGGCAGAAGCGTTCAAACAAGTGCGAGAAAAGGAAGTTAAAAGTTTCTTATGGTGAAACGTAATATGCCGCTTTGGAATACCGGAGGAGATCGTGTGTGATAATGGCCCACAATTCATAGGCTCGCAAATCACAGAATTTTTTGAAAGTTTGCGAATCAAGCGGATCGCCTCAACGCCTTACCACCCCGTGGCTAATGGTCAAGATGAGTCAACAAATAAGGTCATCATCAACAATCTAAAAAAGTGGCTGGATAAAGCCAAAGGAAACTGGCCTGATGAGTTACCAGCGGTACTATGGGCATACAGAACGACTTCAAAAATAGCCACGGGAGAAACTCCGTTCGCACTTGTTTATGGCTCAGAAGCCTTAATACCTGTAGAGATTGGCGAACCAAGTATAAGGTTCTCGACAGCCATGGAAGGTGAAACCAACGACGAATTAAGGACCAACCTTGACCTGCTTGAACCACGGAGAAAAGCAGCATTGATATGGATGGCAGCTAAAAAACAAATCATAGAGCGTTATTACAACCATAAACCTCATCTCAGGTACTTTAAAATTGGGAACTTCGTCCTCAAAAAAAAATTTCAATCAACAAAAGAAGCAGCTGCAGGAAAGCTAAATCCAAACTGGGAAGGACCTTACAAAATCCAAGGGATAGCTGGAAAAGGCGCCTATGAGTTGGAAGCTATGGATGGCAGAGTTCTACCAACAAGCTGGAACGCCATCCATCTAAAGAAGTATTACTTCTAAAAAGAAATGAATACCGC
This sequence comes from Nicotiana knightiana, assembly GCA_005239525.1. Lineage (NCBI taxonomy): Eukaryota > Viridiplantae > Streptophyta > Magnoliopsida > Solanales > Solanaceae > Nicotiana > Nicotiana knightiana. Next base: position 166,927 of record ML419328.1, read on the forward strand.
GTCAGGTATCACATGTTCAATTTTATTTTGAACATTTAAAAATTTTACTAACTTTTTTAGATGATAGGCACAATGCTAACCCTTCACCAGATGATGATATTAGACCTGCAAAGACGCGAGGAAATAACACAATTCCCGGTCTAGGGTTACACTTTCTGATGGACGTTTTAAAAGGGGTTAAGCAGTCATCATCTAAAAAACTATATACCTTCGAGTCCGGAATGTTTTTTTCCTTTTCAGGAAAATGACGACAAGGAAAGGAATAATCAAGTGCTCGAGATTTCATTCTTCAAAGCTCAAACACTTGGGGGACTGTACAGTATGGAAGACTAAGACGAAGGAAAGAAGACTATCAAAAAGTCAAAAGCTCGAGTCTAAAGACCCATCTACCCAATGAGACAATTGACACGAGCAGAATCGAAAGAAATCAAAAGAGCCATCCAAATACAAAGCCTAATGCAAAAAGCAAAAACCTTAGAACATATTCAGGTTGAAAGGCAAAGTATTAGTCAGGAGAAATAAAACATCTTTATACTTATTCAAAATTGTTGTAACAAAAACAGTTAGCGGTAAAAGATCATCATCAATATACTCATTCAAAAAAAATTTCTCAAATAAAACAATTATGGATGAAAGATCTGAACCCTTCTATTTGTTCAAGAAACTATTATCAAATAAAAATAGTTACGAATAAGAAAACATTTCCCTCGTACTTATTAGAAAACTGTTTCCAAAATAGTTGCGGGTAAAAACCCCAATCTTTATAAAAACTATTACTAGTGAAAAATAATTATTTCCTTGTATTAATATCGAAAAACTCTTACCTAGGAAAAACAGTTACGAAATACAAGAGTATATTGAATCTGTTAAACAAAAACAGTTGCAAGCGTGAGTTTTAGACGATAACCAAACACATGTAAAATGTCATGGAAGTTCAAACAAAAAACTTTCCTTGGAAACATTCTTAAACATGTGTAAAATTCCTATTACTCTATTGCATTATCATGAAGTTGAGACGTCTTCATCATGTTAATTATAAAGGGCCCTCTTCCATAAACTATGCCTATTACAAAAAGGCTCACATTTAATATGGCACCGTGCCTATTATAAAAAGGTACTAGTAGTCTAAAGCATCCCACATGCAAAACTCGAAGGTAAAATTAAAACCTCGAAAAATAAAGCATGCAAAAGACTTAAAGAGTGAAACAGAAACTCAACCAAAAGTCCAACTAACATTTATATATTAAAACGGCTAAATCTAAGTATTAACTTGTACTTAGCCGTATAATATTTTTATATTTACATTGTGGTCCCCCTAAGTTGTCATTTGGGGACTTAAAGGAAATCCAAATTTATCCCCGATGGGACTGGGGGTAACCACCAATTGATACAAAGAAAAAGAAAAAAAGGGATAAACCAACTAGATCTTTTTAAGAAGAGGGGTTGACTTCAGTGACAGAAGGAGCGGGAGAAATTGAGGATGAAAAGGCATNGCAGCTCACATCGACAGAAGCCACCTCTTCCAAATATTCATAATCTTGCACCCACACTTGAAGTTCAGCTCTCAGCCCATCCTTCTCCGCCTCCGCAACTTCATGAGCGGCCCTTAATGGAACAATCGACTCCTCTAAAGCTTGAGCTTTGTCTAAAGCCCTTCGAAGATCTTCTTGAGTACGAGTGAGTGATTGCACGAGCTCGCCTGAGTATTCTTCCTTCTGCCCCAGCAAGTTCTTCAAGTCTCTAATCTCCTCTGAGGCACGGGACAGTTGCTCCGCGAATGAAGACTCTAGAACACTCTTGTCTTTGTCAGCTTGACTGCAAGAAGCCCGCTCCACTGCTAGTTCTGCTGCCATATCATCTTCCGCTTCAAGGTACTCCTCTCCTCTTTTAAAGCATCCATGTCAATCCTTAGGCTATCATATTGTGCTTTCTAATTATCAACTTCTGCCTGCAATTCTCTTGTCTCTTGGTCTGTGTTTGAAATCCTCTTCATAAGCTCCATGCCTATGAGGTTAGTCTAAAATAAATAAACCAGTTAGATATGGTAAATCTTATATATGAGAGTGAAAGAGGATAAATTACACCATACCTTCAAAGAAGTATGCACGACCTCATTTGCCTATGTAAGAACACCATGGCTAGCTAGCTTTGCTTTCTCAGCGGGACCAATTAAAGGCTTGAGCCACACTTCAGGCTCACCCGTCTTCTTAAAAAGGTTTCCCTCAGCTGGAACCTCTATTACCACCTGCCGCATCTCTCTACTGGAAGACCCTACTTCCCTAACGGAAGGCATGGAAGCAGGCAGAGATAGAACATCAACAAGCACGGAAGGTTGAGGAGCTGGAGAAGCCACGAAAAAAGGAGCAGGCTCAGAAAGTTGAATAGTTGAAGAAGTTACAGGCAAGGCAGCAATAAAAGTTGAGATAGCCAAAGGAATAGACGAAATAGTTTCTCTCAAAGAAGCAAGAAAGACAACAGCCAAAGGGACGTCGTCGGCAGCAAGATCAATACCACCGTGAATAGGGGAATGCGGAACATCATCAAAGACATGGGGCTCAATCACAAACATGGGAGGCAAGGTTGAGGCAGTAGGCTCATCATCTAAAATCATTCGCCTTCTCCGTGGCCTGTGCACTAAAGCAACCTCTTCCTCTTCTGGTATGGAGCAAGATTCACTAATCTTCCTCTTCGAGGAAGATAAACCAACAATGATTTCCTGGGCTTGATCCAAGGACATTTTCGGGATAGAGGAAGCAGACACCCCACGAGCAGAGAATCCTATTAAAAAGAGAAAAAAGTTAAATGACAAAAGAAAAAAGACTCAAGTAAGAAAGGAAGCAAGAACAAAAACTTCACTTACCGTGGGTCTTTACTTACCAACCATACCTCCCAGCGAGGTACTTCCAAGATCATTCTTCTAAAGGAGAAACATATAACAATTTTTCTACCCAATCACGAATACCGAAGACATTCTCAACAGTATTCATGATTGCTGAAAGGAGAAAAATAAACAGAAATGGTGTTAAATAAAACATCTCAAGTCAAAACAAGAAAAAGTAAATGTGAGCTAAAGCCTACTCACGTGCGCGATTCCACTTCTCAGGGAAGGGAAGATTTTCTTCACCCACTAAACCAGCGGTGGGTACAACAACATACCGGAGGTACCAACCCCTATCCTTATCATCTCCAGGGGTTATTAACACTCTTTTTTGCTTCTAGCAGTCAGAGTAAAAACCCTTCACGAAGTAAGGTAGGAGAGTAGAGGTGAATAAGATGGTTGAAGGTAAAAGGAACCGAGGCTAAAGAAGCCAAACTCCTAAGGCATGCGACAATAGGGGGTCTAAACCCTAAGTGAAAGGATACGTGTAAAAAAAGAATATCCCGTCTTGTAAGACGTTATTCTTTGATTACTATACGGAATATAGACAGGAAAGTCAGATTTCCAAAAGCACTCCCTTCGAACAAGGGAAATCTGACCTGCAGTTATAAGGGTTGGATATCTTTCTACACTATCAAGAGAATAAGATTGATCTACAAGAACTTGACTATCCCTAGCAAAAACAAACTCAGCAGGGACAATTTCATCGACTTCAGGTTCACGAAGGCGTTCGCCTCCACCCCTAGACAAAGCTCGAGAAACCCTAAATCTCGGGGAAACTAGAGGTCTAGTGGAAGGGGGAGGTACTATCTGAGAAGAAGAAGAGCCCCTCGAAGGAGTGGATCCTATACTTCTAAGTCTACCACCCCTCTAACTCCTAGTCGGAGCATAAGATGGCGCTAAGCTTTCAATGTCTATTACTCTTCGAGGTTGGTTTGAAGAAGACATGTTTACAAAGGCAAAGGAGAAAGTTCTTTACAGAAAAAAAAATTAGAAAAGTGTTTCGTGGAAGCACAGAAAGGAAAACATGTATTTATACTTGAAGGCAACCGTTAAACATGATGAAAAAGGAAAATAATGATGAAAAGTCATAATTGAAGATGTCACTTCGAGACTGGCACAGCCGCAAAAAGCCCTAAAAGGTGCTGAGTAAATGCAGAACCAATCCAAAAAGGACACGTGGTATGAGCATTAAATGGAAGTGACAAACGACGCCTATGGTGCAGAGAAGGATACAATGATTCAAGAAAAAATGGCGGAAAAATATTCCCGACATAAATGAATATCCACTTACCAAATATTAATCGTTAAATATATGGTAAGTGGGGGACTATCTGTATTGGTAAAAAAGAGTTTCATACGTAAGCCAGCTTTTGACAACTCAGCCAGTCACGTGGACACACGAAAACACGACAGCTGGACATAACTCTTTGAAGTGGTACAGTACAAAGAGGCACGGTTCAGTAAACCCACGAACTTATCAGCCACGGGAAAATCAACTTGATCAAAATGGGAGAGAGGCATGGTCAGAATGAATCTAGACAAAGCTACGGGAAGATTCAAGGATCCACAATTAATTACTCGAACATTATGTAACTGAATCCCTACTACTGTTCTCCTGTGCAATGCCTCATTAATGTCATAATTAGTCATTAATGAGTAACCATAGCAGGAGTCATACGTTATAAGAATATCCTATATAAGGGAGGGGAATACAGCTTGTAAAGGACTCTGATTCTCGAATACAATCAACTTCGATCTTTTATTTCTGTAATATTGTCTATTATTCATTTTTCCCATTATCTTGATTATCAGTAACCCGTCTTCATCCTAAAAATAAGCTTTAGTCAAAGGGTCTAATTCTTTGGTTAAACAAGAAGTGCTCTACTAGACACGACTCCGAGACATCCTAGGACACTTTTAAAACATGAGGCTTTGATACCAAGTTTGTCACGCCCCAAAATCGAGGGACGAGACTGGCACCTAACAGGATGATTCCAGTCAAGAGGACCTGGATTGTCTTTCCTACCCAACGTGTTACCCCGTGCACAATATACCAATATATAATGAATTTACAACAAAATTTCCATTTTCCTCTTTTAAAGCTTCTATCGTTTGATGATCCCAAAATTTTACAAACTAAACACAACATTTCCATCACGGGACCACGATTCTGATTAATTACAACTACTTCCAAAAATATATATATACAACCCACACAGTGTCTACGGAGCCTCTAAGAGTGTTAGGAGTTTACATAGACTTGCCGGTAACAAGGCCCTAGCTATACCTTTTACAACATAAGAAAAAGAGAATGATATAGTCCACACACGGCCCCGAGAGGAAATGGGGCTGATCAGAATTGCTGAAGAGGTGAAGAGGAGGCACCACTAACGGCGAACCGAGCTACCTGCTATAGAACCACCTACATCCATATACAAGATGTAGCGCCCCCGGCAAAAGGGACGTTAGTACCATTGAATAGTACTAGCATGTATAGACAAACTTTACTCTATGTAAAAGAAAGCAATACACATATAAGAGGCAGTTAAAGAAACTCAAACAAATATTGCACAGGGATACAGAGAATCACAAATGAGGTCTTCACATTTTCTTATTTCAAGTGTCTCCCCTGTTGCGGCGCGCAATCCGATCCCACCTTACAATCATATTCCACCCTTATTTTTTCTGTTGCGGAGTGCAACCCGATCCCATCTCACAAACACATTACTCCCTTATTACTTCTGTAGTGGCGTACAACCCGATCCCACCTTACAATTCTGTTGTGGAGTTTAACCCGATCCCACCTTACAATTTCGTTGCGGCGTGCAACCCGATCCCACCGTACAATTACATTTTATAGCAACATCAACCAATCAATTCAACCATAAGGATTTTCATCATCAAGAATATACATTCTTAACAACCAAATAACCATGTGAAGTCAAGGCTATAAGAATCATTACCAAACGGTGAGTCATATACGGCATACCATCAACATATAGTTCAATTAGATAAATCCACATTTCCCCTCCATTACTTGCTAAACATCATTTAACACTTAGGTACATTGTACAATTTGATTCAATATCATTTCTTTCGTTTTGCAGCACATCCTCTCATGCCGATGTATTCAACATTTAGCGAGCTTTGCACATGATAGAATAAGCACAAAGAATCGCCTTTTCACAAGTTCATATAACATGGTGGCATGGTAATCAACTAGGACAATCAGAGAACAGAATCTTACGCCTCAACACATTAGAACAATCGATTCACATATGCATAAGCTAGAAACTCATACCGAATGCTCATACACCAACAAGGCGACTCTACGAATATTAAAGTTAGCCATACATACCTTGAATTGAAATTCCCCTTTAATTTTTTTCATCACAAATCACCGGACCGTCTAGCACCGTCTAGCACCGTCAATCTATTCCACAATGTGACATATTTCACTTAGAATTAGGAACCATAAACATAACTCGAACTCATTTAGGCATTTTATCGAACGCTATGTGACCCCTTAGATTACTAACCCCCTTTTTGTGAATAATTACCCCAACTCGTTTCCCTTTACTAGATTAGGGAGTTTAACTTACATGCATGCAAGGTATCGACTTTTATCTCCAAAAATCAATTTATGTGTTCTACCCCTTTTAGCCAAAACCTGAGAATTAAAAGGAAATGGGGTGGGGATTCACCTCTTAGAGTAAAGAAGATGTCAATTACTCAATAACTTTTGGGCCCGAGCGATGGTGAAGAATCAATTTTGGGTGAAGTTGGAACCTTCTCTCTCAAGAACTCTCTCTTCCCTCTCTTTATTTTGTTCAGAAAATCCTTAAAATGGAAGGGGGTAAGTGTTTTAATGAACTGGGGGTCGGGTATAAAAATTATAATTTTAAAAGTCTCGAAGCAGAAATTCGGTCAAGAATGTGATCACATTCATGTTATGCGGTTTGCATTCCTGTCGCATAAATGGCCCTCAAATGGGCCAAAAAAGAAATCAGACTGCCCAGGAATTCGACCACTATGCGGTCCGCATACCTATATGCGATCACATAGTGTGTCACATAACTCCCTCTGCAAGAATCAAGGTGCAAGAATGCAACAACTATGCGGCCCGCATTCGTGAAATGCGATCGCATTCTCGGTCGCATAGATGTCCCCAAAATGGACAGCAAATTGTCCAAGTATGCGACCACTATGCATTCCGCATACCTGATATATGGTCGCATAGTGGACTGTAGACCTGCGCAAATCTGGAAAATTATATCTTTTAAGTCCCGGGGTACTTTTTACTCAATAAGGGTCCGTTTTAAGAATTTCTACAATTATAACAACATGGGGACCTATTTGGGCATTATTTTTAGCCATGAAATTTTACGGGTCTTTACAGCGACGAGTGCCCGAGTCCTAACTGTGGAACACCCCTGAGCGTGCGTCTAAGATATAAACATGAATAACATCTACTGAAGTATGAGAATAACATACACGAGGGAAACTTTCCCAAAAGGCATATGTACATATACGTGCGAAATACGTAGGGCGAGCGGAAAAGGCTGTTACAGACTACTACGTATCCAAAACTGGAAGCCGGCAAGGCCACATACTATCCAACTGTACATACTGTCTACATACCTCTAATCAATATACAACTGTAAAAGGACGGGTCTGGGCCACGTCGTACCAATATATATATATATATACAAGCATATCGTACCGAAATCAAAAGTAGCTCCGGATCTAATGGAGCATTCCATTTCTCGCTGATCAAGGATCCTAAGAAGGGGGACCTTCAGCTTTTCTATCTGCACATGCGTGCCTGAAATGCAGGCCCCGGGGAATAGGGCATCAGTACAAATAATGTACTGAGTATGTAAGGCATAAAAATTAGTACATAAAAGACATAGATGAAACATGGAATGAAGAATTCCGCATGTAAGTCTAAATAGCTTTATAAATCCTGAAACATTTATAATGTCATGCACGTGCGTATGAATGTCATGTCGTGCATAGGTACATGTGTTTATAGCATCATCAAGCCTCTGAGGTCACCCCATCATATCATCTCGATTACTTCTGGGAAAAATCATCAACATATACCAGATGATCAGGTGGTGGTGCATGTATAATGCCGTAACTTTTTCCCATATCTCATATACATATATATGCTTATATAACGCCATCTAGTCATGGGTCAATGTACATGTATAAATGAATGTAATATATTAATAAGATTTTATCGGAATGTTATAAGATTATTTTACCTTTCGTCTAACTTAATTAACTACGTATTTTTCTAAGACCCGTGAACAAAAGATATAATGATAATTCACATGGGAAATCAAGAACATAGGCATCCGTAGTAATTTTATGAATAGAGTCGTTTGTGAAAGTTGTGCATTTGCTCGTTTCTTTTGTATCATGGATCATTCCAAAAACAAAGAAGGGGTAGCCTTAACATACGCGGACCTAGTCTGTTGAGAAAGAAGGGGTAGCCTTGAATTGTTGAAGAACCTATGGAATCTTATGCCTTGAATTGTTGAAGAATCTATGGAAATCTCACATTGCTTTCATGAAGTTATCTTGCTGAAGCCTTTTTGGATATAGTACACCTTCATTTTTGAATTAGAGAATGAATCTTAGTTTTGTGGTGTGGGCCCCACTATTAAAGACTTGTGTCACATTTATTCCTTAAAATGTGACACCTTTCACTATTTATTAAGAGTCATTAGATGGGAAGGGGGTTGCTTCAACGTTTTAGGGTGTTAAGTCATCCATAATCTTTGATTATCCAAAGATTTTTATTAATCACCCACTAATGATCATTAATTATCCAATTATTCGCACAATTAAGAATTGTTTCAAATTACTTAAAATACTACTCACTTAACATACTTTATGTAACCTACTATCATGGTCATGGGATACCTTGTATGGCACTAGTCTATAAATACCGGGTATTATGGCTCGGGTCGTATTATATCCCAAATTGACCACCTTCGACGAAACTCATTTGATTCGTTTACCCTTTAAGCTTCACGGCACTTATTTATCACTTGTTATAAATGGAATAAATGCTTATAACCTCAATATAATCTCATCCCCGAGTCTACGTTGATTAACTTATGAAGAAACTTTTACGTATGAAATGCAGGATATAACATCTTTCCCCCCTTAGAAACATTAGTCCTCAAATGTTTAACTCCCTGGGATCTATATAAACTTTGGCAGAGTCGCCTTCATAACAATACTACTACCAACTCTTCCTGTAGAAACTCAATAATTTAATGCCACATAGGACCACAATCATCAATAACGACAATGGCCTCACACGGCCAATGACAATAACTAACACAAGAATCCATACACGTACCTTAAGGTTGTAATGTCTCAGTCGGACCTTTCTCTGGAAGAGGAAATAAGTGAGGATATCTAGACTTCATGTCTTCTTCAGCCTCCCAAATAATTTCTTCCACATTGTTGTTTCTCCGAAGTACTTTCACCGAAGCTACGTCTTTAGTCCTCAATCTTCGAAACTATCTATATAGTATAACAATGGAAGTACTGAGGGCTCTATGACCTGAACATCGTCAACTGACACAACTCTGGAAGGATCTCCGATACATTTATGGAGCATAGACACATGAAATACTGGATGTACAAACTCCAAGTCTGAAGGCAAGTCTAACTCATATGCTACCTAGCCTACCTTGCGCATGATCCTATATGGTCCAATGTACTGAGGGCTAAGTTTTCATTTCTTTTCGAAACTCATAACACCTTACATCGGTGATACCTTTAGGAATACCCACTCGTCAACCTGAAACTCCAAGCCTCGTTGTCGATTACCTGCATAAGACTTCTGACGACTTTTAGATTCTAATAAACTTTCCTGTATAAGTTTAATTTTCTCTATTTCCTGTTGTACCAATACTTGTCATACTAACTTAGTTTCCTCAACATCGAACCACCCTCTAGGTGACCTAGACTTTCGTCTATAAAGAGCTTCGTATGGTGCCATTTGAATACTGGAATCATAGCTATTATTATATGCAAACTCAATAAGTGGCAGATGATCATCCCAGCTACTCGTGAAGTCTAACACACAAGCCCGTAACGTATCTTCAAGTGTTTAAATTACGCTCAGCCTATCCGTATGTCTGGGGATGAAATGATGTACTAAGACTTACTTGAGTCCCCAATCCTCTTTGGAAGGACCTCCAAAAATTAGCTGTAAATTGAGCTCCTCTATCCGAGCTAATAGATACAGGGACACCATGCAGTCGTACTATCTCCTTAATATAAAGACTTGCATAATCCACTGCAGAATATCTAGTCCTAACAGGCAGAAAATGGGCTGATTTTGTAAGCCTATCAACAATCACCCATATAGAATCAAACTTATGCTGGGTACGAGGTAAGCCTACAATGAAATCCATATTAATTACTTCCCATTTCCAAGTCGGAATCTCCATAGCCTACAACAATACACCGGGTTTTTGATGCTCGATCTTGACCTGCTGATAGTTAGGGCTCTGAGCAACAAATTCTGCTATATCCTTTTTCATTCCGTCCTACCAATATATTTCCCTGATATCATCATACATCTTTGTTGCTCCTGGATGGATAGAATAACGAGAACAGTGAGTTTCTCCCATGACCTACCGATGCAGCCCTACAATATTATGGACACATAATCGTCTTGTTATCTGAGGACCCCATCTTCTGTAACCTCAAATGGTGTCTTCTCTTTCTGAGCGGTGGTATCCCTATAATTAACTAACACAGGATCCTCATACTGGCGTTCCTTCACTTCAGTTACTAAAGAGGATGTTGTTGTATCCTGAATAGTAATTCCAATATCACCTGAGTCCAGTAACCGAACTCCAAGACTAGCTAACTGATGAATCTCATGGTTTATTCCCCTCGTCTCTGGCTGTAAATATGATAGGCTACCCATAGATCTACGATAAAGGGCGTTGGTTACCACGTTCGCCTTCCCTGGATGGTAAAAAATATCAACATCATAATCTTTAAGTGGATCCAACCATCTCCTTTGACTTAAATTACATTCCTTTTGCTCGAAATATACTGGAGGCTCTTATGATCCGTATAGATATCAACGTGAATGCCATACAAATAGTGCCTCCACATCTTTAGTGCATGAATCACTGCAGATAACTCTAAATTGTGGGTCGGGTAACTCTTCTCATTCTTTATTAGTTGTATAGAATCATAAGCTACAACCTTACCATGCTGCATCAGTACACAACCCAATCCAACACGTGAAGCATCGCAATAGATAACATAACCATCATCCCTTCTGGGAGCGTTAGAATCGGTGCTGAAGTTAATCTGTCCTTTAATGCCTGAAAACTTCATTCGCAAGCATCAGTCCATTGAAACTTTGCTCCCTTCTAAGTCAACTTTGTCAAAAGTGCTAAAAGGGAAGAAAATCCCTCTACAAATCTCCAGTAATAACCTGCCAAACCGAGAAAACTACGAACCTCCATCGATGTTGTGGGTCTACGCCATGTCTTTACTGCCTCGATCTTTTGTGTATCAACCCGGATACCCTCACCCGAAATGATATGCCCAAGGAAAGCTACAGAGTTCAACCAGAATTCACATTTAGAGAATTTTGCTTATAACTTCCCTTTTTGTAGAACTTTGAGCACAGTAAGCAAATGATCTGCATGCCCAGCCTCTGAATTAGAATACAGCAGTATATCATCAATAAATACAATTACGAACATATCTAAAAAGGGTATGAACACATAGTTCATCAAATCCATGAATACTGCTAAGGCATTGGTCAAACCGAACGACTTAATACGAAACTCAAAGTACATGTATCTGGTCCTGAAGGCTGTCTCCGAAATATCTTCCTCCTTAACCCTTACCTGATGGTACCCGAACCTCAAGTCTATCTCAGAAAAAACACTTGGCACCTTGCAACTGATCAAATAAATCATCAATCCTTGAGAGCAGGTACTTATTTCTTATCGTCACCTTATTCAACTATTTATAATCAATACACATCCTTAAGGAACCATCTTTCTTCCTCACAAATAACACAGGCGCTCTTCACGGTGATGTACTAGGTCTGCTAAAGCCTTTTTTTAAGTAAGTCATTTAGTTGTTCCTTCAACTCTTTCAGCTTTGCACGGGCAATCTATAGGGAGGAATAGCTATTGGATGAGTATCTGGTAGTAGGTCAATAGCAAACTCAATTTCTCGCTTTGGCGGAAGACCCGGAAGCTCATCAGGAAACTCATTAACCACAGAGATGGACTGAATGGTTGGTGACTCTACTTCCACATCCTGAACTAGAACTAAGTGATAAATGTAGCCCTTTCTGATTATCTTGCTTGCCTTGAGATAGGAAATAAATTTACCTCTTGGGGATGCCGTATTACCTTCCTATTCCAAAATAGGCTCCCCTAGAAATTGGAATCGGACCATATTTGATCCACAATCAACGTTGGCATGAGAAGAAGCCAACAAATTCATACCTACTATAACATCAAATTCTACCATATCTAACTCGATTAGGTTCGCTACTGTAGATCGACCATGAACTACTATTATACAATCTCTATATACTCACTTAGCTATCACTGAGTCCCCAACATGTGTAGACACCTCAAAAGGTTTAACCAATACAGGTTTTATTCCAAACTTACTAGCAACCAATGGAGTAACATATGATAAGGTGGAACCTAGGTCAATCAGTGCATATACATCATATGAGGAGACTGATAATATACGTGTAACAACATCAGGCGATGACTCCTGATCTTGTCGTCATGCCAACGCATAAATGCGGTTCTGAGGACAACTCGAGCTAGATGCTCCACATCTGCCTCTACCACTACTTATTGGAGCTTGTGAACCTTGCCCAGGGGGCGTATTGATGATGACGAACCAACAACAGATCCCGCTGACTGAGCTATGCTTGCTTCACCTCTCGTCGAACAATACCTCATAACGTGGCCCGTATAACCACAAGTATAACAAACACCAACCACATACGACATTACCCGGCATACTGCTTACCACACTGAGCACATCGTGGAAAGGGCGGCCTCATCTGACTTGACTGACCTCTATACTGAGGGGAGGGGCTAGCCCATGGCTGGGCTGGATACCTTGGGTATTGTGGTCTTTGGCCACCTCGAAACTCACCAGAAGGACCCGAAGACGTCACTCTCTTATTCTGGGCCCTATTATGCTCACGATCAGCCATCTTCTTCTGCTTATTCTCCTCTACACCCTGAGTGTATGACTGAATATGAGAAATATCCATGTCTGCTTGAAGTGAGAACGACATACAATTATTAAGAAAGTGCGGCTCTAACCTCATCACGAACCGGTGAACCCGATTCTCCATCTTAGATACTATAGTGGGAGCATACCTAGCCAACGAATCAAATTGAAGACTGTACTCCCGAACACTAATGTTACCCTGCCGAAGGTCAAGAGCCTATCAACTCGGGCCCGCCTAAGCTCATATGGAAGATAATGACGAAGAAAAGCTTCTATAAACTCCTGCCATACTGCTGGAGGGGCAACCTCACCTTTGGATAATTCCCAAGACTTGTACCAATTTACTGCAACGTCTTAGAGTCCATAGGAAGCTAGCTCAACTGACTCAGTCGCAGTGGCCTTCATTACCCTCAAAGTCCTCTGCATTCTATCGATAAATACCTGAGGGTCCTTATTTGTATCTTCCCTAGTGAATACCGGAGGGTCCAAATTAATGAAATCACGAACCCTCGCACTAACAGACCTATCTGTATTCCCAATACCTACTTCCTGATGCTCAGCCTGTGTGGCTACTAATCGAGTTAACAATTAAATAGCATCACTCATCTCCTGACCTGGCGCATCTGGCTGAGGGGCTGAACGCACAGAGGCAGGTGCTGGGGCTGGTACCCCTCGGAGATCTTCTGGAGAGGGTGGGGTATGTAAAGTCTGAGATGGAACCTCACTATGAGACTCTCCCCGAGCCTTGGTAACATGTGGTGCTCGACTAGTAGTCTCACCAGCCACCGACTTTCCCTTCTGGAAGCTGTAGTCTTCGGAGGCATCATTGAAAATGTAACATATCGTTAGGAACATGAATTCCTATATCGCACGATCTAAGATAAGAAGAGAGGATAATATCATATATGTCATGTAGCCTCATGTCTATAAATGTGGTGCATAACACACCCATAAACAAGAGTCTAGTAGACACGGTCTGTAGACAACCCTAGGACAGAACTGCTCTGATATCACTTTTGTCACGACCTAAACCGGTGGGTCCTATGAGTGCCCGAGTCCTACCTGTGGAACACCCCTGAGTATGTTGTATTGGTAAAAATAGGCTTCACACATGTACTAATTATGATGACAAAGAAATCCATGTGAAGCAATGAAAACATGACAACTGGACAAAACTTTACTTTAAGGTACGAGGCAAAGAGGAACGGAACGACATACCCACGAGGTAAAGATACGGGAATCTCAATCTAATTGAGGAGATGAAGAAACACGGTCAGAATGAATCAAGGAAGAATAAAGGGAATATTTGAAGAGCTTCAATCAATGAGCCAAACGTTACATAATCTTCACACAACTGTTACGATTAATCATTTTAATGTTACATTAATTCCATTATTAGTCATTAATGCTCAATCATTGAAAAGAGTAGACGTTATATTAAGAAATTCCTTCTAAAAGGGAGTAAAATATAACTTGTAAAGGGACGTTTGAACCACTAATGAAATATACTTACTTTTTACGCATCTTTCTTCTTTCTCTTTACGAATTTACTTACAATTATTAGAATATTCTTTGGTTTCAGAAACCCGTATTCTTCTTAAAATAGCTTTGGCAGAGAATCTAATTCATTGGTTAAACAAATTGGTTCCGTTACCGGGAATCTGATAATCTCTATTTTTTTCTCAAACAACATTCTGTAAATTATGTCGAACCCCAACGACAACAACCAATGAAGGATTGGAACTCTAGTTCCATCACCTTCAGGTTCCCCATGGGGCTCAAGGGAACATTCCCCAGAGAGATATACAACTCAAAATGATAATCACAATGGAAATGAGCAAACATGAGAACAAGATCCTGTAAAACAAATGGTTGGTCAATATGTGACTCAAGCCTTACAAGCTTTCATGAGGGGACTGCCAGCTGCATCACCTACACCTCTTCCTAACAACACCGCAACTGTGGAAAATCCACAATCCGGACTAGCAAACTCAGGAAGTAGAGGCACTCCAAATGAGTCCCTCGAAGCAAGACCATGTATGTCCAGTAAACAAGTGAAGGAAAAAAATGACCAAATCGAGCAAATTCCATGAGTACCACCTGTTATCAAAGGCATTGATGTTGATAGATATTCTCAAGAACCTTGGAAGCCAAATGCAGCACCCTTGCCTATTCCAAAGAAATTCAAAATGCCTGGCATTCCCAAGTATGACGGGACAACTGATCCACGTGATCATGTAACTGATTTTAATACAGGAGTAAAGCGCAACAATCTGACTAAACAAGAAATTGAATCAGTACTAGTCAAGAAGTTCTGAGAGACACTCACCAAAGGAGCACTAACACGGTATTCTCTTCTACCCGAAAATTCTATTGACTTTTTTGCTGAGCTTGCAGATTCTTTTATAAAAGCACATTCCGGTGCATAAAAAATCAAAAAAAGAATGGAAGACATATTCAAGATAAAACAAGGAGACGCGGAGTTGCTCCGAGAATTTTGTAGACAGGTTTCAACGAGAAAGCATGCTGCTACCAAGGGTACCTGAAAATTGGGCAGCAATGGCGTTTGCAAGCAACTTAAATGACAGAAGCTTAGAAGCCATGAGAAGACTCAAAGAAAGCTTGAGATAATTCCCAGCCACAACATTGAACGATGTCTATAATAGGTACAGTACCAAGCTAGGAATAGAAGAAGACACCATTGCTCAATCAAAAGCTAAAGATCGAGCCAGTTCTAGACGCTCCGAATCAGAAAGGAGAACAAGTAAGAATAGGTACGATCCATATATGGGACCTTCAGGACGAGAATCTCATTCCAGGTATGAAAACACACGGTCGGACTATAGACCGTTAAATAGAGATACGAACTCATCCTCCTCAAGATCTAGAAAAGATCGAGAGGAACGGAACAGAGGTAATGCAAGAGTCGGAGACTACAACATCAATATAAGTACTTCTGAATTGATTACTGTATTGAGAAACATGGGTGATAAAGTTTGATGGCCCAAAGAAATGAGATTGAATCCAAACAGAAGGAATCCAGACTTCTGGTGCGAATTCCATAATGATCATGGACACAGAACATCAGATTGCAGATTGTTGCAAGGTGAGGTAAAACAATTATTAAAACATGGGTATCTAACAAAATTGGTTAGTGAAAAAGGCAAACAGGAATATATGAAGAACAAGCAAGAGCCCTGAAACCACCTTCTTTAAAGAGAACAGTGAATGTGATGCACGGAGGAGAGGAGGTGAACGGAGTAGTCTGCAAAAGAACAACAAAATTCACAATTACACATAGGAAGCGGATTCGTGAAGTGGAAGCAGACAATATAATGTTCGACAATGCAGATGACAACAGATTGATGCTTCTTCATAACGACGCTCTGGTAATATCTCTACTCATACATGACACTAATGTAAAAAGAGTGTTGATTGATCCAGGTAGCTCAGTCAACATCATTTTGTTGAGAGTTGTGGAAGAAATGCTAATGGAGGATCGGGTAATCCCAAAAGCACGAGCCTTGTCTGGGTTCGACAACTCTATGGTCATAACAAAAGGAGAAAGTGAGCTTAGTACATATGCAGAAGGAGTAATCTAAAATACAAAATTTCAAGTCATTGACACCGATATGGCTTACAACGTAATCATGGGGAGACCATGGATCCATGACATGGAAGCAATACCATCTACTTTACACCAAGTAATAAAATTCCCTTCCAAATGGGGAATTCAACAAATTCGAGGCGATCAACAGACCTCAAGGAATATAAATTTAGTAGTACACTCAAACAAAAAATAGGTAGCGGAAGAGTCAAAAGACGGGGGAATCTCCCAATTAGGTACGAAAGAAAAAATTGGAAGGAAGCCACGAGAAGGTGAACCAAATCACCACAGAGGCAACATCAACACATACGGACATGGATTCCAGACTCGATGTCATTCAGAAGCCAGCAAAAAACGAGCATATTAAAACAACTATTGAGGAGCTCAAAGTTATCCCACTGTTCGAGCAGGAGCCTGAGCAAAAAGTTCATATAGGCACGAGGCTAAGCCCCGCAAGAAAAGGTAATTTAACTGAATATTTGAAAGCTAACTCAAATTGTTTCGCTTGGTCCCATTCAGATATGACAGGTATACCTCCGGAAGTGATGACTCATAAACTAAATGAAGATCCATGCTTCGTGTCTGTCAAGCAAAAGAAAAGAAAGCAAGGACCATTCAAGAACCAAGTGATCGATGAAGAGGTACAAAAACTCTTGAAAATTGGTTCAATACGCGAGGTATAATATCCTAATTGGTTAGCTAATACTATTGTGGTACCCAAGAAGAATGGTAAATGGAGGGTATGCCAGATTAAACAGATTTGAATAAAACATGCCCTAAAGACTCTTTTTCATTACCACACATAGATCAAATGATTGATGCCACTGCAGGACATGAATTTTTGAGCTTTCTAGATGCATATTCTGGTTATAATCAGATAAAAGT
Organism: Nicotiana knightiana; assembly: GCA_005239525.1. Taxonomy (NCBI): domain Eukaryota; kingdom Viridiplantae; phylum Streptophyta; class Magnoliopsida; order Solanales; family Solanaceae; genus Nicotiana; species Nicotiana knightiana. The sequence goes on from ML419328.1 coordinate 184,575, forward strand.
AGATCCCTCAGGCGAGGAAAAAACTCCGTTTATTACAAACAGGGGGACTTATTGTTACAAAGTCATGCCTTTTGGCCTGAAAAATGCTGGAGACACGTATCAAAGGCTAGTGACCAAGATGTTCCAGGAACATCTGGGGAAAACAATGGAAGTATCATTGATGACATGCTGGTAAAATCAACTAAAGCAGAAGATCATTTCCATCATCTTTCATTTACCTTCAAAATCCTGTGTAGGTATAACATGAAACTAAATTCAGAAAAATGCGCCTTTGGCGTTGAATCATGTAAGTTTTTGGTTTCCTTATATCAAATAGGGGTATAGAAGTAAACCCCGCTCAGACTAAAGCTATTGATGAAATACCTGATATACTTACGAGCAAAAAAGAAGTTCAAAAACTAACAGGTAGAATTACAGCCTTAGGAAGATTTATCTCCAGAATCAGTTTGAATGGATTGAAGAATGTCAACAGGCTCTCAAAGATCTTAAGGCCTGTCTATCAAAACCACCGTTGCTGTCTAAACCAAAAGAGGGGAAGAGGATGTATGTTTATCTTGTCGTAGCAGAAATTGTCGTAAGTGCAGTACTGGTAAGAGAAGACAGAGATAAACAATCTCCGATTATTATGTAAGCAAGTCTTTATTAGATACTGAAACTAGATATCCCCATCTAGGAAAAATTAGCGTTAGGTCTAATCATGACAGCTAGAAAGTTAAGATCATACTTACAATGTCACCCAATCACCGTTGTGACCTCGTATCTACTTAGAAATATTTTGCATAAATAAGAGTTATCAGGAAGATTAGCTAAATGGGCAATAGAATTAAGCGAACATGAAATAATATTTCAGCCTAGGACTGCAATAAAGTCTCAGATTTTAGCTGATTTCGTTGCTGATTTTAATACTAGCATAATCCCTGAAGTGGAAAAAGAGTTACAACTCTTCAATGGGGCTAACACAGGAATTTGAACCCTATTTACTAACGGCTCTTCTAAAATAAAAGGAGTCGGCTTGGGAATTGTTTTAATATCACCTGCGGATGAAAATATACGACAAGCCATTAAATGCTATCCCATAACTAACAATGAAGTAGAGTATGAAGTTGTCATTGCAGCGCTTGAACTGGCACGAGAACTCTCAATTGAGCAAATCGTGATCGAAAGTGACTCTCAACTATTGGTAAACCAGATAAAGGGGACTTATACCGCAAGAGAGGCTCGGATGCAAAAATATCTAGAAAAGGCACAAGACCCAGCAAGGCAATTCCAGTCATGGAAAGTTACGCAAATACCCAGAGAGGAAAATACAGAAGCGGATGCATTAGATAACCTCGCAGCAATTGCTGATGTAACAAATAAAGACAATGCAATTATCATACACCTATTTCATTCAGCAATCGACCAAGACAAAAATGAGGTAACATTTAACAATTTAACCTGGGATTGGAGAAATGAAATTGTAAACCTTTTGCAAAATGGTACCGCACCTGAAGATAGAAAAGCATCTCAAGCACTTCGCCGGTAAGTTGCACGGTACTGCCTAGTTCGTGAAACTTTATACCGTAAAATATTTGGAGGTCCCCTAGCAAAGTTCCTTGGACCCAATCAAACGGAGTACGTGATGGAGGACGTACACGAAGGAATTGCGGAAACCATGCAGGAGCAAGATCCTTAGTCAAAACCCTAATCAGAGAAGGGTACTATTGGCCTAAAATGGAGGAAGATGATGAGAGCTTCGTAGCTAAATATCACAAATGTCAGCGATATGCCAACAATATGCACCGGCCAGCAGAATTACTCCACACAGTGGTGTCACCATGGCCATTCATGAAATGGGGCATAGATATAGTGGGACCCCTTCCCCCTCTAAAGGAAAGGTACGGTTCTTACTCATATTAACTGATTATTTCACAAAATGGGTGGAGGCATACGCTTTTAAACAGGTGCGAGAGAAAGAAGTGAAAAGCTTCATATGGAGACACATAATATGTCGCTTTGGATTACCAAAGGAGATCGTATGTGACAATGGCCCATAATTCATAGGCTCACAAATCACAGAATTCTTCAAAAGCTAGAAAATCAAGTGAATCACTTCATCACCATATCACCCCATGGCTAATGGGAAAGACGAGTCAACAAACAAAGTAGTTGTCAACAACTTAAAGATATGGTTGGAAAAATCTAAGGGAAACTGGCCGGACGAGCTACCGGCAGTATTATGAGCTTACACAACTACTGCAAAAGTAGCCACGGGAGAAACTCCATTCGCGCTTGTCTATTGTTCAGAAGCATTAATACCAGTGAAAATCGGCGAACCAAGCACGAGATTCACAACGGCAATGGAAGAAACAAACAACGACGAGTTAAGGACAAATCTGGATTTGCTCGAGTAAAGGAGGGAAGTTGCATTAATACATATGGCAGCCCATAAACAAATTATAGAGCGATATTACAACAGAAAAGCTCGCCTCAGATATTTCAAAATTGGGGACTTCTTCCTAAAAAAAAGTCTTCCAATCAACAAAGGAAGCTGGTGCAGGAAAGCTAAATCCAAACTGGGAAGGGCCCTACAAAGTCTGTTGCATTGTTGGAAAAGGTGCTTACGAGCTGGAAACTATGGACGATAGAATCTTACCAGCCAGTTGGAATGTTGTTCGTTTGAAGAAGTATTACTTCTGAAGTAAAGGGAATACCCCCGAACAGGTATCATTAAGTTTGATTTTACTTTGTACAGTTAAAGTTATACTAACCATTTTTTATGATAGGAAAAAAGCTAACCCATCACCAGATGATGATATTAGACATGCATAGACACGAGGAAGTAACTGAATTCCCGTTCTAGGGGTACAACTTTCTTATGGACGTTTTTAATGGGTTAAGCAGTCATCATCTAAACTATATACCTTCGAGTCCCGTATGTTTTTCCTTTTCAGGAAAAGGAACACAAGGAAGGAATAGTCAAGTGCTCGAGATTTCATTCTTCAAAGCTTAAACACTTGGGGGACTATTCAGTATGGAAGGCAAATAAGAAGCAAAGAAGACTATCAAAAAGTCAAATCTCAAGCCTGAAGATCCATCTTCCCAACAAGTCAAGTACTATGAGCAAAATCAAAGAGCCAAAGACAAAAAATACAAAGCCTGATTCAAAAACCTTCAAAAAACATATTCGTAAATGTAAACGAATGTTTAGGTTAAGGGCAGAATATTAGATACAGATAAAAATTCATATCCTTGTATTCATTCAAAAATTGTTGTAAATAAAAACAGTTACGGATGAGAACAACATTATCCTTGTATTTATTCAAAAACTGTTGTAAGCAAAAATAGTTACGAGTAAAAATTCATACCCTTATATTTATTCAAAAAACTGTTATAAGTGTAAATCGAAAAAGCTGTTACAAAAGAAAAACAGTTATGAGTACAAGTTTATACCAAATTTATTGTAAGAAAAACAGTTGCAAAGGAGTTATGGACGATACACAAACACATGTAAAATGTTGTGAAAGTTTGAAACAATATAAAGACTTTCTTAAAAAACATTATCAAAGAAAAACATGTGAAATTCCTATCTCTCTTTTGTACATTTACACCATTATGGAGTTGAGACGTCTTCTTCAAAAAAGGGCCCTCTTTTATAAATCGTGCCTATTACAAAAAGGTACGAAAAATCTAAGCATTTTTTAAAATGCAAAATCAAAAACTCAGAGGTAAACCAAAAACCTCAAAAAGAAAGCATGAAAAGATTTAAGAGTGAAAACAAAAACTCAAAGGAAACGAAAGTCATGCCGATACTACTAATAATATATAGTGGCAAGAAAACTAAGTATTAACTTAGTCTAACCCTAAATTGTTTATACAAAAGTTGCCCCTAAGTTGTCAGTTAGGGACTTACAAAGGACTGAACTTTACCCCTAATAGGACCGGGGGTAACCACCAATTGTTCCAAATAAAAAAAAAAAGAAGGGACCAAGTTCCATAAACTCTTTCACTAGATGGGGGGTTATCTTCGCTGGCAGGAGGAGCGGCTTGAGATGGCGAGGCTTGTGCAGCAGCTTCATCATGAACCTCAACTTCAGGTGATGAGAAATTCTGACTCTGCCGAGACTTTTCAATCATCTCTTTGGTTTGGGCAATTTCAGCTTCCACGTCAAAATTCTCTTGGCCCATTTCCATCAATGTGTCAAGTCGAGCATTCAAATAAGCCCAACTAACATCGATAGCTGCTTTGTCCTCAAGAGCCTCGTAGTCTTTCTCCCATTGTTCCGCTTTGGCTCTTAGCTTATCCCTCTCAGCCAAGGCAGCATCATGAGAAGCCTGCAAAGGAGCAAGGGATCTTTCTAGAAACTGGACCTTATCCGAAGATTTACGGAGGTCTTCTTGGGTCTGGGTGAGCAATTTTACAAGTTCACCAGAGTATGCCTCCTTCTGATCCAAAAAAACCTTCAGGCTCCTGATCTCTTCGGTGGCATGGGAAAGCTGCTCGGCAAAGGAAGACTCCAAGATACTTTTATCCTTACCTGCCTGATTTGAAGACGACTTCTCTATGGCCAGTTCCGCTGCAATAACTCTAATCTTCTGTTCCAAGGTACATTTCCCCTCCTCTATAGACTCCATATCAAGCTGTAGACTCTCGTACTGCTCCTTCCAATTGTCAGCCTCGGTATAGAAGTCATTTGTTGATTGCTCCATTTGAACGACTCTCTTCATCAATTATGTGCCTATATGGTTGATCTGCATAAAATGATAAAGTATAATACATACATATGAAGAAGGAAAAAGTTTTACCTTTAGGAACGAGTGCACAATCTCGTTCATCCAAGTTAAGGAGCTATGACTTTCCAGTTTAGACTTCTCAACCAGGCCTATCAAGGGCTTTAACCATACATCAGCCTGGCCCGACTTTTTCAAGAGGCTGCCTCCCGTAGGAACCTTTATCGTAACTTGCTTCATCCCCTCCTAATGGATGACCCTACTTCAACAGCAGAAGGCACATAAGTGGGGGCGGGTGAAGGAGTCACGGGCGAGTAAGCTGAGGAGCAAAAACAGCAACGAGAGCAATAAATGAAAGTTTCGTATGAGCAGGTAGAGGGAAAATATCAGGAGGAGCTTCTTCGGAAACTGTACCAAAACCTTGCTGGAACAGGTGATTAATGGACTCACGAACAGGAGAGGGAGTTGCATCTTCAGGAGCGGAAGGCTCTGATTCAGGTACGGGAGGTTCAACAATGGGCGCAGATTCATCGTTAGAGACGACCCTCCTCCTACGTGACCTATGAATCTGCGAACCCTCATCTTATTCCTCTTCATCCTCCAAGGTCTGGGACCTACTTTCCTTCATACTTGACGAGGAGGAGCCAACAATGATTTCCTCAGCCTTAGCCAAAGACAGCTTTGAAACTGACACAAATTGAGTAAAAAGTACCCCGAGACTTAAATAATAAAATTTTCCAGAAAGAAGGTGTTATGCGACGCACTATGCAATCGCATAACGTGTATGCGGACCGCATAATGGTCGCATACATGGGAAGATCACTGCCCCATTTGAGGTCAACTATGCGGTCCAATGTGCGATCGCATTTCAGTTCTGCGAACCGCATATCTATCGCATTGTTGCCTTTGATTTTGGGAGGGAAGTTATGCGATGCATTATGCGATCGCACAACGTGTATGCGGACCGCACAATGGTCGCATACCTGGGCAGTGTGTTTTGAATTTTTGCCCATTTTGAGGGCCATTATGCGGTCTACTCTGCGGACCGCATGTCAGGAATGCGATCGCATTCCTGACCGCATTCTTGTGTCGGACCCTATTTTTTTAATTTTTAAAACCCGACCCCAGTTCATTAAAACACCTCTCCCATTCAATTTTTAACAATTTTCTGATATATTAGAGAGAGGAAGGAGTGGTTTCTAGAGAGATAAAGTCCTAACTTCATCAAATTGGTCTTCCTTCATCACTCAAGCTTGGAACTAATCAAGTAGGACACAAATTTCTTCACTCTAAGGGGTAAGCTTCTACCTCATTAACCCTAATTTCTAGATCTTTGTTAAAATAAAACATAGGTAGGATACTTCATAAAGATAGGGTTAAGTTCCTAACTCTAAGTTTAAATGAGCCGCATTGTGAATTAGATTGAAGGTGCTAGTCGGTCCGGTGATTTGAGAGTAAAAGTTAGAAATGGATTTCGACCCCAGGTATGTATGGCTAACTTTAACCTTTGTAGAATCCTCTTGTTGGGTCCGAACATACGACATGTGTACCTTGTTGATAATATGTGAATTGATTGTTCAAATGTGTTGAGACTTAAGATTCTACTCTTTTATTTGCCCTAGTTGATTGTCATATTTCCGTGCTATATGAGGTTGTGAAAGGTGTATTGATGTGCCTGTCTCATTATGTGCAAAGCTCGTAAATGCTCGAGAGTATCGATATGGAAGTATGTGTTAATGAATGAAAGATTGTTGATGCGCCCAAGTGTGGGAATGTATATAATGGTTAAAAGTCATGGATGGAAAGTAATGGAAAAAGGGTACTGTGAAACGATGCAATTGAGTTGAACGATTATGGCAACACAGTGTACATGGATTACTTCTTGGTAAGAACTATGGTGGCTTGGGACCAAATAAATAAATTGTTGATATGACTTGATTCCTTGAAATGATAATTCTTGTGATGTAATTGGTTGGTGTTATGAAATATGATTGTCAGGTGGGATCGGGTTGCGTGCCGCAACAAGAACTAATAAAGATAATAAGATGCGAGGTAATAAGGGTGGCTGAGGAAATAAGGGAGGCCGAGGTAATAAGGGTGGCCGAGGTAATAAGGACGGAACGTGATCGTTATCACCATCGAAATAAGAAAAAAATTTTGCAAACTCTTGAATATGGTAATGTTGAAAGGGGAAAAGGAGAGATTGTGAAACTTGATGATTTGGTTGTTCTTTTCTACATGCATTGATTGATTGGTTCTATTACTGTTTCTTACTTGTGTATTATTTGATTGTACTTGGGATAAAGTTTGTTCATACATACTAGTACTATTCCACAGTACTAACGTCCCTTTTGCCGGGGGCGCTACATTTTCTTATATAAATGTAGGTGGTCCTACAGCAGGTAATTCAGACCACCGTCAGTAGTGCCTCCTCTCCTTTTCGTCAGTTGTTCTGGTGAGCCCCATTTCCTCCCGGGGCCACGTGTGGCTCATGTCACCTTAATTTAAGCTTATGGTGTAGTGTAAGGTATAGCAGGGGCCTTGTTGCCGGCAATTAGTATATAAATCTTTTGTACTTATAGAGGCTCCGTAGACATAATGTGGGGAAAGTATATATGTATTTTGGGTAGTAAGCGTACGGTTTGGAATTGTGGTCCACGTTGTTAATGTGGTATGTATTTTGTAAGTATTTGGTATCATGTGTTAGTAATGATAAAAAGTAGAAGTGAATTCAAGTTGAAAGTTTATGCTTAAGCTATAAATGGCTATTTTACTTGAATNGTGGTCCACGTTGTTAATGTGGTATGTATTTTGTAAGTATTTGGTATCATGTGTTAGTAATGATAAAAAGGTAGAAGAAGTTGAAAGTTCATGCTTAAGCTATAAATGGCTATTATACTTGAATAATATGTATTGAAATTATGGGGCAACGCGTGGGATAGGAAAGGAAAATCAGGTTCGCTTGACTGGGGCCACCCGGTTGAGTGTCGGTCGCGTCCCTCGAGTTTGGGGTGTGACAAACTTGGTATTAGCGCCAGGTTTTAAAAGTGTCCTAGGATGTCATGGACGTGTCTAGTAGAGCCCTTCTTATCGGTGTGTTGTCGACCACATCTATAATTAGGGGGATACATGGACATTTAGGAAACACCATTTTCATTTTTATTCTATATCGTGCGGTGAAGTGGAAAGTGAAAATATTCTTTTCTAACTCGTGCTCTGTTCCAAAATTTTCAGTAATGGCACCAAAGAAGAGAGCTCGGCTCGGCCTAGAGGCCGATGCCACCCCAAGTGTGGATGTAAAATCTGTACCCGATGGTGCGCGTGAGAGCAAGTACCCGACTTTGAATCCACCTGGCCTTTCTATTCTAGACCAGAGTGTTCCTATTCCTGCCGCGACAGAGGGTGTTGCAACCCCTCCCGCTGGTATTCCTGATCCTTCTTCGGTTCCAGCTTCAGATCCCGGTACTTCTGATGGGGAACTCAGGGGAGCTATTCATATGTTGACTCAGTTAGTGGCCGCTCAGGCCCAAGGATCTCACGCTGCCCCTGCATCCTCTAGCGGACAGGGAGATTCCACCGATTCCAGAGTCAACAAGTTTTTGTGGTTGGCCCCTCCAGAATTCTCAGGTATTGATCCGTAGGCCGATCCGCAGGATTTTCTAGATGAGATGTGCAAGACGCTTTGGGTTATGAAGACTATAGATACAGAGGGGGTTGATTTAGCATCTTATAGGCTGAGGGGAGCAGTGTATTAATGGTTCGAGATGTGGGAGAATTCCCGTGGGGAGGGAAGTCCTCCGGCGAGATTGAATGAGTTCGTTGATGTCTTCATGGATCACTTCTTGCCTGCCAAGGCTATGGCCGCCCGTGCCACGGAGTTTGATGTTCTCAAGCAGGGTAATATGAGTGTGTAGGAGTACCACATGGAGTTCGTGAGGTTGTCCAAGTACGTTCCTCAGCTGGTATCGACTATGGGTGCCAGAGTTCGACGGTTTGTTCAGGGCCTCAGTCCTTTGGTTGTGAATGAAGCTGCTACAGCTGCCTTGCACTCAGACAGGAATTAAGGTAAGATAGTGGGATTCGCCCAGGCCACGGAGGCTAGGAAATTGAAGATAAGGTCGGAGAGGGAGAGTATTAGCAGGGCCCGGTCAGCTGGCCACTTGGGGAGTTCAGTTGGAGGAGGGAGACTAGTTCAGGGGAGAGGACCATCAAGGACATCCCAGTCTTATGCTCAGTCCTCATCCAGTGCATCACCATCAGTGCACCATTATCAGCAGCGTAGTTGTTGGGGACCAGGATCAGACAGTAGGAGACCCCATCAGTCCGGTTGTCCTAGAGCGAGCTTTCAGCAGCAGAGGAGGGCTCCATGACCTAAGTGTGGGAGGTTCCATACCGAGCCTTGTTACCTAGATATCCCGGTATGCTACTGGTGTGGGGTGAGAGGTCATATTCAGCGGGATTGCCGTGCGCCCAGTCAGGGGATGGGTAGTGGTTTTGCTCAGCCGCCGTGTTCGTCAGTCGCCGCATCTTCAGTACGTCCTCCAGCTCCAACAGTGCATGGTGCAGTTAGAGGTGGAGCTCGTGGTAGAGGTAGACCCATCCGGTTCTATGCTTTGAGTGTTCACCAGAGTGCGAAGGCTTCTCCAGATGTTGTTACAGGTATTCTGGTTATTCAAGCCCTTCATTGTTATGCTCTTATTGATCCGGGGCCCTCCTTGTCTTATGTTACCCCATTTATTGCTTCAAGTTTTGGGATAGAACCAGAACAGCTTCATGAGCCGTTCTCTGTGTCGACTTTGGTTGGTGATTCCATTACAGTCGCACGAGTCTATAGGAATTGTGTTGTCACGGTGTGTGGTCGAGATACCACGGCCGATCTTATCGAACTAGGGATGGTAGATTTTGATGTTATCATTGGAATGGATTGGCTTTACTCGTGCTTTGCTAAAATCGACTGTCGAACTAGAATTATGAGACTAGAGTTCCCTAACGAGTCAGTTATTTAGTGGAAAGGGAATGGTGTGGTGCCAAAGGGTAGGTTTATTTCCTACCTTAAGGCCTCAAAGATGATTAAAAAGGGGTGTGTTTATCATTTGGTCCGGGTTGCGAACACCACTTCAGAAGTGTCTGCCCCTGAGTCCGTCCCAGTCGTAAATGAGTTTCTTGAAGTATTTCCAGACGAGCTTCCAGGGATTCCGCCAGATAGAGAGATCGATTTTGGGATTAATGTATTGCCATATACACAGCCAATATCTATTCCACCATACATAATGGCGCCAGGAAAGTTAAGGGAGTTAAAGGAGAAGTTGAAAGACTTATTAGAGAAGGGGTTCATTCAGCCGAGTGTGTCGTCGTGGGGTGCTCCGGTTCTTTTCGTCAGGAAGAAGGATGAGTCGCTTCGGATGTGTATTGATTATCGGCAGCTCAACAAAGTCACTATCAAAAACAAGTATCCATTGCCTCGGATAGATGATTTGTTCGTCAATTGCAGGGTGCGAGGTTCTTCTCCAAAATTGATTTACGGTCGAGGTATGACCAGTTGAAGGTCAGAGAGCAGGATATTCCTTAGACCGCCTTCAGAACTCGTTATGGCCATTTTGAATTTTTGGTAATGTCCTTTGGACTGACCAATGCTCCAGCGGCTTTCATGGATATTATGAATCGGGTTTTCAAATCGTTTCTTGACTCCTTCGTGATTGTTTTTATTGATGACATCCTTGTCTACTCGCGCGGTCGGGAGGATCATGCTAATCACCTCAGGATAGTTCTGCAGACTCTTCATCAGCACCAATTGTATGCCAAGTTTTCAAAATGTGAATTTTGGTTGGAGTCAATCACATTTTTGGGTTATGTTGTTTCCAGAGAAGGGATTAACGTTAATTCCCAGAAAATCACAGCGGTGAAGGATTGGGCTAGACCAACGACCCCGACAGTGATTCGCAGTTTCTTGGGCCTAGCCGGGTATTATTAGAGCTTTGTGGAGCGGTTCTCTACCCTCGCCTCCCCATTGACTAAATTGGCGCAGAAGGCAACTAAGTTCCAATGGTCCAATGCTTGTGAGAAGAGCTTTCAGGAATTGAAATCAAGATTGACTTTAGCATCGGTGTTAACTTTGCCAGAAGGCACGGAGGGATTTGTGGTTTATTGCGATGCTTCAAGGGTTGGGTTGGGATGTGTGTTGATGCAACACGGGAAGGTTATAACCTATGCTTCCGGGAAACTCAAGAACCACGAGAAGAATTATTCGATGCATGATTTAGAACTCTCGGCAGTTGTGTTTGCATTAAAAATCTGGCGGCATTATTTGTATGAGGTCCATGTGGACGTGTTCTCAGACCACAAGAGTCTCCAATATTTGATCAAGTAGAAGGAGTTGAATTTAAGGCAGCGACGATGTTTAGAATTGCTTAAAGATTATGATATGAACATTCTGTACCATCCAGGGAAAGCAAATATAGTGGCCGACGCTCTCAGTAGGAAGTCTACGGGTAGTCTGGCTCATTTGGAGGAAGATCAGAGGCCGTTGGCTCGGGAGGTTTGTCAATTGGCTAGTCTGGGGGTCTGTCTCTCGACCTCAGACGAGGGGAAAGTCATGGTGCATAATGGGGCAGAATCATCACTTGTAGCGGAACTCAAGGAGAAGCAGTTTATTGATCCAACATTGGCGCAGTTGAAAGAGGCAATTTTGAATAGCAAGATTTCGGTATTTTCACTCAGAAGCGATGATGGTGTTTTGTGGTGCCAGGTAAGGCTATGTGTTCCTGATATGGATAATCTTCGGGAGAGGTTGATGGCGGAAGCTCACATTTCCAGGTATTCCGTGCACCCAGGATCTACGAAAATGTATCAAGATCTCTGGGAAGTTTATTGGTGGAGCGGTATGAAAAGAGGTGTGGAAGACTTTGTATCTAAATGTTCGAGTTGTCAGCAGGTGAAGGCCAAGCATCAGAGGCCTGGTGGGTTAACTCAGCTTATGGAAATTCCAATGTGGAAATGGGAAATGATCAACATGGATTTAGTGGTAGGGTTACCTCGCACTCAGCGCAAGTTCGACTCGATTTGGGTGATAGTGGATCGACTCACGAAATCAGCTCACTTCTTGCCGGTCAAGTCCACCGATACTGCAGAACAGTATGCTCAGTTGTATACCAAGGAAATAGTCAGGCTTCATGGTACTCCAGTTTCTATTATCTCAGACCGGGGAGCCCAGTTCACGGGTAATTTTTGGAGGAAATTTCAGCAAGGTTTGGGTACTCAGGTAAATCTCAGCACAGCTTTCCATCCGCAGACTGATGGTCAGGCGGAGCGGACTATACAGACGCTTGAAGATATGTTACGGGCTTGTGTGTTGGACTTCAAGGGTAGTTGGGATGATCATTTACTGCTTATCGAATTAGCTTACAATAACAGCTTTCACGCTAGTATTCAGATGGCCCAGTTTGAGGCATTGTACGGAAGAAGGTGTAGATCTCCAATTGGGTGGTTCGAGGTTGGTGAAGCAGAATTGTTAGGGCCAGATCTTGTGCACCAGGCATTGGAAAAAGTTAAGAGTCATTCGGGAGAGGCTGAAAACCACTCAGAGCCGTCAAGAATCCGATGCGGACGTTCGTCGAAGGGAATTGGAATTCCAAGTTGATGATTGGGTATTCTTGAAGGTATCTCCCATCAAGGGAGTGATGCGGTTTGGGAAGAAAGTAAAATTGAGCCCAAGGTATGTCGGGTCATATCGGATTGCTCAAAGGGTAGGACAAGTGGCTTATAGGTTGGAATTACCCCCTGAATTGTCATTAGTGCACCCAGTGTTCCATGTGTCAATGTTGAAGAAAGTGGTTGGAGATCCATCAGCCATCGTGCCAGTTGAGACTATTGAGGTTAATGAAGAATTATCGTATGAAGAGGTTCCGGTTGCTATTCTTGATGGATAAGTCCATAGATTGAGTAACAAAAAAAATGCTTCAGTTAAAGTATTGTGGCGAGGTTAGCACATTGAGGAAGCCACGTGGGAAGCGGAAAATGAGATGAAAGAAAAATATCCCCATTAGTTTGAATAAGTCTAGTAGTGTTCGTCAGAACTGTCATCTCTAAGAAAATTATATTTTATGTCCGGTTTTGTGCAAAAGCACCCCATCTTCCCCTAATCGCCTTATTATTGTAATATCCCAATGTATGCTAAAAGTGAACCCGCTATTCTATTTGGGTAGTTTGTAACCCTTAAGGTAAATGAAAGATTTGTGGAACGTATGTGTTACGAAACTGATTAATGGTAGAGTAGGTTGGTAATGATTAATTGAAATAAATATAGTATATTGAGGTGATTGGGTTCTATGGGACTCATTAAAACGACCAAGTTATGTGCAAAAATATGAATTGTGTGCAAATTTGTGGTATAAGAAGAAAGAACTATGTGTAGTTGACAAGATGATTCAATATTTGCAAATTGTTGAGATAAAACGTTGTGTGTGAGTTATGGGGTGATTAAAACTGTGTAATGGTGCTTGGAAATGTGTTTCGGGGGCTCTCTGACAGGTAGATAGGTCTAATTACAAAGGGAACTCTGGCGAAATTTTTCTGAGATATTGGAGTTAGTGAAAATCTGGAAGTTGCATGTCATGCTTTCAAAACTAAATGATTTCCAAAACCCTCATTCGAGGATGAATGATTTTAAGGGGGAAAGTTTTTTTGAAACGGACCTAAATTGAGTAAAAAGTACCCCGAGACTTAAAGAATAAAATTTTTCAAAAAGTAGGTGTTATGTGATCGCATAACGTGTATGCGGACCGCATAATGGTTGCATACACCGGCAGATCACTGCCCCATTTGAGGTTTACTATGCGGTTCAACGTGCGATCGCATTTCAGTTCTGCGGACCGCATATCTATCGCATTGGTGCCTTTGAATTTGGGAGGAAAGTTATGCGAAGCATTATGCGATCGCATAACGTGCATGCGGACCGCACAATGGTCGCATACCTGGGCAGTGTGTTTTTAATTTTGGCCCATCTTGAGGGCCGTTATGCGGTCGACTCTGCGGACTGCATGTCAGGAATGCGGTTGCATTCCTTACCGCATTCTTGTGTCGGGCCCTATTTTTCTAATTTTTAAAACCCGACCCCAGTTGATTAAAACATCCCTCTCCTTCAATTTTTAACCATTTTCTGATATATTAGAGAGAGGAAAGAGTGGGTTATAGAGAGAGAAAGTCCCAACTTCATCAAATTGGTCTTCCTTCATCACTCAAGCTTGGAACTAATCAAGTAGGACACAAATTTGTTCACTCTAAGGGGTAAGCTTCTATCTCATTAAACCTAATTTCCAGATCTTTGTTAAAATAAAATATGGGTAGGATAGTTCATAAAGATAGGGTTAAGAATCTTTCATGCATGTACCCGATTTATCATAATCTAGTGAAGGAAAATAGGTTGGAGTAACCTTTCACTAAAAAGGGGTTATTTAATCTAAAGGAACACCTAGGGTTTGATAGAAAGCTCCAATGAGTTCAAGACATGTTCATGATTCCTAACTCTAAGTTTAAATGTGCCGCATTGGGAAATAGATTGAAGGTGCTAGTCGGTCCGGTGATTTGAGAGTAAAAGTTACAAAGGGATTTCGACCCCAGGTATGTATGGCTAACTTTAACCTTTGTAGAATCCCTTTGTAGGGTCCGAACATACGATATGTGTACCTTGTTGATAATATGTGAATTGATTGTTCAAATGTGTTGAGACTTAAGATTCTACTCTTTGATTTTTCCTAGTTGATTGTCATATTTCCGTGCTATATGATGTTGTGAAAGTTGTATTGATGTGCCTGTCTCATTATGTGAAAATCTCGTAAATGCTCGAGAGTATCGATATGAAAGTATGTGTTAATGAATGAAATATCGTTGATGAGACCAAGTTTGGGAATGTATATAATGGTTAAAAGCCGTGTGTGGAATGTAATGGAAAAAGGGTATTGTGAAGCGATGGAATTGAGTTGAACGATTATGGAAACACCGTGTACATGGATTACTACTTGGTAAGAACTATGGTTGCTTGGGCCCAAATAAATAAATTGTTGATATGAACTTGATTCCTTGAAATGATAATTCTTGTGATGTAATTGTTTGTGGTTGTTGTTATGAAATATGATTTTCAGGTGGGATCGGGTTGCGCGCCGCAACACGAACTAATAAAGATAATAATATGTGAGGTAATAAGGGTGGCCGAGGAAATAAGGGAGGCCGAGGTAATAAGGGTGGCCGAGGTAATAAGGACGGAACGTGATCGCTATCACCATCGAAATGAGAAAAAAATTGGGGAAACTCTTGAATATGGTAATGTTGGAAGGGGAAAGGAGAGATTGTGAAACTTGATTATTTGGTTGTTCTTTTCCACGTGCATTTATTGATTGGTTCTATTACTGTTTCTTACTTGTGTATTGTTTGATTGTACTTGGGATAAATTTTGTTCATACATACTAGTACTATTCCACAGTACTAACGCCCGTTTTGCCGGGGGCGCTACATTTTCTTATATAAATGTAGGTGGTTCTACAGCAGGTAATTCAGCCCACCGTCAGTAGTGCCTCCTCTCCTTTTCGTCAGCTGTTCTGGTGAGCCCCATTTCCTCCCGTGGCCACGTGTGGCTCATGTCACCTTAATTTGAGCTTACAGTGTAGTGTAAGGTATAGCCAGGGCCTTGTTGCCGGCAAGTAGTATATAAATCTTTTGTACTTGTAGAGGCTCCGTAGACACAATGTGGGGAAAGTATATATGTATTTGGGGTAGTAAGCATACGGTTTGCAATCGTGGTCAACGTTGTTAATGTGTTATGTATTTTGTAAGTATTTGGTATCATGTGTTAATAATGATAAAAAGGTAAAAGTGAATTCAAGTTGAAGGTTCATGCTTAAGCTATAAATGGCTATTTTACTTGAATAATGTGTATTGAAATCACAAGGCAACGCATGGGATATGAAAGGCAAATCAGGTTCGCTTGACTGGGGCCACCCGCTTGAGTGTCGGTCGCGTTCCTCGATTTTGGGGCGCGACAAATAGTCGCAGCTGAAATTCCACGAGCAGGAAACCCTACCAAATGAAAGGGATTAGAAAAAGCTCAAAAAGGGAAGAAGTAAAAAGAACAACCCTCACGTACCATGGGTTTTCACCTTCCAACCAAACCTCGAAGAGAGGTACTTCCAAGAACGCTCTTCTAAAGGAGTGATTAACAAAAGTTTTTCTACCCAATCACGAAAACTGGAGACATTCTCGACGGTTCCCATGGTTGCTGCAAAAGAAAAATAAACAGTCACAGTACTAATAGTTTATCGAAAACAAAAACGAAAAGGAAAGTGAGCAAAATTGTACTCACGTGCAAAGTTACACTTTGCAAGGAAGGGGAGATTTTCTTCACCTACTAAACCCGCAGTAGGGACAGCAACATACCGAACATACCACCCTCTATCTTTGTCATCATCCGGAATAACTAGCACTCTTTTACTCCTAGCCGCGAGAGTAAAAACTCCTTGGCGGAATAGAATCGGGGAATATACGTGAATAAGATGATGGAAAGTAAAGGGGACAGAAGCTAAATTATCCAAATACCTAAGGCACGCAACCACTCTCCAAACAAGAGGAGCGACTTGTCCCAAGAAAATACTGAAGAATCGACAAAATTCAATGATAATAGGGTCGATGGGAGGCTTGAATCCTAATGTGAAGGGATAAGTATAAACATAAGAATACCCATCCCTATAAGAGGTTATTCTTTGGTTATCATTAGGAACAACAACAGGAAAATCAGACTTCCAACAACAGTCCATGTGTAAGAGTGACACTAAACCCACTGTTATTTGGGTAGGATAAAGGTTAGCACTACCATGTGATGACATGGAAGAAAGCTGCTCACTCATGGCCACACTATCCTTGGCAAAAGAATACTCGGCAGGAACAATCTCATCGACTATCAGCTCACGTGGTGGTTCATTGTGTTCTCTACTCTTTGACGAAGATCTAGAAGCCCTAGCCCTCGAAGAAGACAAAGAAACAGTAGACCTAGAAGATGGCAGAGGAGTAGTATGGGAAGAAGAACCCGGGGAAGGTGTAGAACTTAAGATCCTAAGTCTACCGCCCCTCCTACTCCGTGTTGGAGCAGAAGGAGTCAATTCATCTACAGTAATGACCTTTTTGGATTGCTAGCTTGAAGAAGACATGTTTACGAGGATGAAGAATTTACAAATAAAGAAAGAAGGTTAGAAGTTTTTTGTGAAAGTAAAGAAAGGAAAAGGGGTATTCATACTCAGAAGCGACCATCAAAAAATGGAAAAAACAGTGATGTGAAAGTCATAGTTGAAGTTGCCACTTCGTGACTGATGCACCCGTAAAAAGCCCTAAAAAGCGCTGAATAATTGCTGAATAAATCTGGGAATGCCACGTGGTACGGGAATTAAATGGAAGTGAAAAGCGATGCATACATTCAGAGACGGATGCGATGGTACGAGTGAAGCGGCGGCAAAATATTCCCTCCATAAATGAGTATCCACTTACCAAATATTTAATCGATAAATAAATGGTAAGTGGGGGACTATATGTATTGGTAAAAATAGGCTTCACACGTGTACTAATTATGATGACAAAGCAATCCATGTGGATCAATCAAAACATGACAACTGGACGAGACTTTAAGAAAAGGTACGAGGCAAAGAGGAACGGAACGACATACCCACGAGGTAATAATATACGGAAATCTCAATCTAATTGAGAAGATAAAGAAACACGGTCAGAATGAATCAAGGCAGAATAAAGGGTAGATTTGAAGATCTTCAATCAATGAGCCAAACGTTACATAATCTTCACGTAACGGTCACGATTAATCATTGTAACATTACATTAATGCCATTTTTAGTCATTAATGCTCAGTCACTGAAAAGTGTAGATGATATATTAAGAAATTCCCTATAAAAGGGAGTAAAATATAACTTGTAAAGGGACGATTGAACCACTATTGAAATAAACTGACTTTTTATGCATCTTTCTGCTTTCTCTTTACGAATTTACTTACAATTATTACCATATTCTTTGGTTATCAGAAACCCGTATTCTTCTTAAAATAGCTTTGGCAGAGAATCTATTTCTTCTGTTAAACATATGCGTATAAGATATAAAAATGAATAACATCTAGTGAAATGCGAGAATAACATACATGAGGAAAATCTGCCCAAAAGTCATATGTACACATACATGCGAATAACGTACGGCGAGTTGACAAGGCTGCTATAGACAACTACATATCCAAAATTAGAAGCCGGCAAAGCCACATACTATCCAACCGTACATACTATCTACATACTTCTAATAGAATATACAATTGTAAAAGGACGGGACTGGGCCACGTCATACCCATATATTTATACAAGCATATCGTACCAAAATCTAAAGCAGCTTCGGATCAAATGGATCACGCCAACCTCGCTGATCAAGGATCCTAGGAAGGGGGACCGTCAGCTTGTCTACCTGCACCTGCGGGCATAAAACGCAGGCCCCGGGGAATAGGGAGTCAGTAAGAATGATGTACTGAGTATGTAAGGCATAAAAATCAGTACATAAAAGACATAGATGAAACATGGAATGAAGAATTCTGCATGTAAGTCTAAATAGCTTTGTAAATCCTGAAACATTTATAATGTCATGCACGTGCGTATGAATGTCATGTCGTGCATAGGTACATGTGTTTATAACATCATCAATCCTCTAAGGGCATCCCATCATATCATCTCGGCCACTGTGGGAAAAATCATCAACATATACCAGCTGATCAGGTGGTGGTGCATATATAACGTCGTAACCTTTTCCCATATAACCTATACATATATACACGTATGCCATCTGGTCATGGGTCAATATACATGTCTAAATGAATTAAATACATTAATATGATTTTCTCGGAATAATATAAGATTATTATACCTTTCATTTAACTTTATCAACTACGTATTTTTTTGAGACCCGTCAACAGAAGATATAATGATAATTCACATGGGAAATAAAAAACATAGGCATCCACAATAATTCTATGAATAGAGTCATTCATGAAAGTTGTGCATTTGCTCGTTTCGTTTGTATCGTGGATCATGCCAAAAATAGAGAAGGGATAGCCTTAAAATACCTGAACCGATTTTATTTAGAAAGATTACACCGTACTCCATTATAATTGAGAAATCTCACGTTTTGAATTGTCGAAGAACCTATGGAATATTATGTCTTGAACTATTGAAGAATCTATGGAAATCTCACGTTGCTTTCATGAAATTATCTTGCTGAAGCCTTTTTTGGATATAGTACATGTTCATTTTTAAATTAGAGAATGAATCTTAGTCTTGGTGGTGTGGGTCCCACTATTCAAGACTTGTGTCACATTTATTCCTTAAAATGTGACACCTTTCACTCTTTATTAAGAGTTATTAGATGGGAAGGGGGTTGCTGCAACGTTTTGGGGCTTTAAGTCATCCATAATCTTTGATTATCCAAAGATTTTAATTAAGCACCCACTAAAAATCATTAATTATCCCAAATTGACCACCTTCGATGAAGCTCATTTTCTTTTATTCGTTTACCCTTTAACCTTCACGGCACTTATTTATCGCTTTTTATAAATGGTATAAATGCTTATAAACTCAAGATAATCTCATCCCCGAGTCTACGTCGATTAACTTATGACGAAACTTTTATGTATGAAATGCGGGATATAACAGGAGGTAGTAGGGGAAACATTCTACCTCTAGACATACGGACAGGCCGAGTGCACCTTTCAAATCTTGGAGGATATGCTACGCGCTTGTGTAATGGATTTCAGGGGTTCTTGGGATCAATTTCTACCAATTGTAGAGTTTTCCTACAACAACAAGTACCAATAAAGTATTCATATGGCTCATTATGAGGCCTTATATGGGAGGCAGTGTTGATATCCAGTTGGTTGGTTTGAGCCGAGGGAGGCTAGGTTGTTGGGCACTTATCTGGTTCGGGATACCTTGGGGAAAACCAAGTTGATTAAGGATTGGCTTCGTACATCACAGTCTAGAGAAAAGAGTTATGATGATAGGAAAGTTTGTGATGTCGCATATAGGGCGGGTGAGAAGATGTTACTCAGAGTTTCGCCCATGAAAGTTTTGATGACGTTTGGAAGGAAGGCAACTTAAGCCGTCGGTGTATTGGTCCATTTGAGGTTCTTGAAAGAGTTGGAGAGGTGGCCTACAAGCTTGCATTGCCACCTATCCTATCGGGTGTTCACCTAGTGTTTCATGTTTCTATGCTCCGAATGTATTATGGTGACCTGTCTCATTTATTGGACTTCAGTGCGGTACAACTAGATGGGAATTTGACTTATGATATGGAGCCAGTGGCCATTTTGGATCGACAGGTTTGAAAGTTGAGATTAAATAATATAGCTTCCGTGAAAGTTCAGTGGAGAGGCCAGCTAGTCGATGAGGCTACTTAGGAGACTGAGTGGGAGATGTATAGCAGCTATTTGCACCTATTTGAGACTCCACATATGATTGTATACCTGTTCGAGGATGAAGGTCTGTTTAAGAGGGGGAGAATGTAACAATCCGGCTGGTCGTTTTGTGTATTGTATCCTTGTTCCCCTTATTTCTCCTTTTTTTAGTTGTGGTTATGTGACTTTCTGGGGTGGTTGGTTTGGTTTCGGGGATTATTCGGAGTGAATTGAGATTCTTAGTTCCAAGGTTGGAAGCTTAAATTGAAAGAGCTGACTGGAGTTTGACTTTTGTGTAGACGACTCCGGAATTGATTTTTTATGCTTCTGATAGCTTCGAGGCTTATTTTTGACTTAGGCGTATGTCCGGATACTAATTTTGAGGTCGATAAGTTGGTTTGAGGATTTTTGGCGAAAGTTGGAAAGTTGAAGGTTTGGAAGGTTGAGAGGTTTGATCGAAAGTTGGCTTTGGTAATAACGGGCTCGGATTTTAGTACCGGGAGATGGAATAGGTCTGTTGTATCATTTGGGACTAATGTGCAAAACTTGAGGTCATTCGAAGTTGGTTTGATATGGTTCAACATTGGTTTTAGAAGTTGGAAGTTCATTGGTTTCATTAGGATTAAATTGGGGTCTGATGCATGTTTAGACGTTGTTTGATGTGATTAAGGCTTCGGCTGAGTTCATACCATGTTTTAGGACGTGTTAGTATGTTTGGATGGGATCCCGGGGGCCTCGATTGTGATTCAGATTGAATTTGGATTGAGGTTTGGACTTAGATAAATGTTGTTGGTTTCAGTGTTGGTGTAACCGCACCTGCAAGTTTTTGGTTGCGGGTGCGGAGCCGTAGAAGCGGCCATTTGTGCGCATGTACAAGTATTTGGGGAGGCTGCCTAGGAGAACGAGGGGAAAAGGACTCCGCACCTGCGAATCCGCAGAATCTGACAATGGGGCACAGAAGCGTGACCGCAGGTGCAAGGAGGAGTTCGCAGAAGCGTGTTCTATGTTGGTCAACAAGTTCCGCTGAAGTGAAGGATTTAGCGCAGGTGCGATCCCATGTTTCAAAAATGCGGAATTTTAGGACTTAAGTGAATCTCGCAGGTGCGGGATTCTGACCGCATAAATGGTTCCGCATAAGCGAAAATAAGGGCACAGGTGCGAAATGCCTGGTAGTGTCTCATTTTGGACTTGTGGAGCTCGACTAGGGGCAACCTTTTAGAAGGTTTCGACTTCAATTTAAGAGTTAAGTGAAGATTCATCACTTTTATTGATAAATATTGCTTACCCATTGATTTATTTACACCTAGGTTATGTGTATTTGAGGTGAAATTTGGGGATTTTTAAACTATGTATTGGAGAGTGAGATTTGGGAATTTGGAGGTCGATTTGTGGAGGGAATCGGATGATTTTACTATGGTTGGACTTGTAATTGAATGTGCATTCCGATTTTGTGAATTTTGTCCGGTTCCGAGGTGTGGCCCGCGGTTAGCTTTCTGATTTTGATTTAAGACCTTAGCTTTATCTTTTGGAATAATTTCCTATAGCTAATATTGATGAAATTAAGTTGCTTTGGCTAGATTCGAGTCGCTCGGAGGCTGATTCGCGTGACAAAGGTTCCTTGGAGCATAGATTTGCGCGCTTTGAGGTATGTAACATTTCTAATATTGGAATTGAGGGTATCTATCCCTGAGAAACAGGTTTATTGTGTTTTGTAGGGGTAATGCACATGTTAGGTGATGGGCGTGTGGGCGTGCATCGTGGTAATCATTTTTCTAGTAGATTCTTTTGTATTATGTTGTTATCTATTCTTGTTTTATTCGTTTAATTCTTACTTGTTGGAGTAAAAGATCTGTAATTCATGTTAGAAATCATATTTAAGTTATGTGCTTATTAGGTTGAGACCTAATGAGGTTATTTCTATTGTTTTGATTCATCTACTTTAACTCTAATTATATGCTTAGTCCTGATTCTTAGTTTGTACATCATATCTCAGTCTTCGTAATCATTCATTTTTACATCACATGTTATTATCATTTGACAGAGTGGTACGAGATTGT
This sequence comes from Nicotiana knightiana, assembly GCA_005239525.1. Taxonomy (NCBI): domain Eukaryota; kingdom Viridiplantae; phylum Streptophyta; class Magnoliopsida; order Solanales; family Solanaceae; genus Nicotiana; species Nicotiana knightiana. Next base: position 206,811 of record ML419328.1, read on the forward strand.
GAGCTCTTGAGACTTGAGAGATTGATGACTGAGGTGGGTCTGAGAGCCGAGTTGTGAGGTTTTGGAGGATCAATATGCACGTCGTAGCATGCCATATTGGCTTTATGACTATTTGCGGATCTAGCTTCACGTTGAAGCAGCCCTTATAGGCTTTATATTAGCACTTGGGCAGGATCCGCTCCTCCGGAGTCTGACATACCAGAAGTGAGTGTAGGCATAACGATATATATACACGTGCTTTGGTAAGAGGCATTGATACCAGGCACCCATAGAGTGCTGAGTGATTGTGTGTGGGTTGTGTGGTCATTTGGCAGACATATTGAGTACTTGTGAATATCTCTATGAAATCATTCATTTGACATGCATATCTGACATGCAGGCATAGAGTTGTATCATTCCTCATGCTAGCTATAATTGACATGTTCCTATCAATGTTGGTCTGTAATTTTTTTTTAACGCAAATATTCTACTAGGTAGGATGCCTAGTAGCTAACTTTATTAATAATAAAAGAAGAAAACCAGATAGGAAGAGTACAAGTAAGGGGGGCAAAAGCTACAGTAGTGCTGCCTTAGCTATATAATCATCCCTGTGCGCCTCCATCACCTTATGATGACAGCCTCATGACGGCAAAGTCGCACGAGGGCGAACGATCTCATATCCATTTGGATACTTCCCAAAGGTATATGACATATAGAAACACTTACTGAGCTAGACCTTACTTACAATTTCTAATGAGGCATGAACAACCTCATCTACTAGCAAGCATGTAAGAAATAAGAATAGAAAGTGCTAGATACTCAATGATCATCAAAGTGTTTATAACACACTCTATGATGATATTACATATGATGATACTAACAAAATGGTAAAATAAAATGAAGTAGAAATTAGAGCCTTGCCCCTTCTTCTCCAAATTTTTGAGTTCTTCAACCTGTAGATCCTTGTCTTCCTCCTCCAATATCTACAATAAATTTTCAAACTTCATAACTTCTTAGACCTATTTGATCTTGTGGAGGTGTCACGACCCAAACTGATGGGTTGCGACGGGTGCCCGAGTCCTACCTGTTGAACACCCCTGAGTATGCGTCTAAGATATAAACATGAATAACATCTACTGAAGTACGAGAATAACATACACGAGGGAGACCTGCCCAAAAGGCATATGTACATATATGTGTGAAATACGTAGGGCGAGCTGCAAAAGCTGCTATAGACAACTACATATCCAAAGCTAGAAACCGACAATGCCACATACTATCCAACTGTACATACCGTCTACAAACCTCTAATCGAACATACAACTATAAAAGGACGGGATTGGGCCACGTCATGCTCATATATGTATATAAGCATATCATACCAAAATCAAAAGCAGCTCCAGATCAAATTGAGCATGCCATTTCTCGTTGATCAAGGATCCTAAGATGGGGGACCGTCAGCTTTTCTACCTGCACTTGCGGGCATAAAATGCAGGCCGCGGGGAATAGGGAATCAGTACGAATAATGTACTGAGTATGTAAGGCATAAAAATCAGTACATAAAAGAGATAGATGAAACATGGGATGAAGAATTCCGCAAGTAAGTCTAAATAGCTTTGTAAATCTTGAAACATTTATAATGTCATGCATGTGCGTATGAATGTCATGACATGCATAGGTACATGTGTTTATAACATCATCAATCCTCTAAGGGCATCCCATCATATCATCTCGGTCACTGTGGGAAAAATCATCAACATATACCATATATGTTCAGGTGGTGGTGCGTATATAACGCCGTAACCTTTTCTCATATCCCATATACATATATACACGTATATAATGCCATCTGGTCATGGGTCAATATACATGTCTAAGTGAATGAAATACATTAATAAGATTTTCTCGGAATGATATAAGATTATTATACCTTTCATTTAACTTTATCAACTACGTATTTTTCTGAGACCCGTCAACAGAAGATATAATGATAATTCAAATGGGAAATAAAGAACATAGGCATCCACAATAATTCTATGAATAGAGTCATTTATGAAAGTTGTGCATTTGCTCGTTTCGTTTGTATCGTGGATCATGCCAAAAAGAGAGAAGGTATAGCCTTAACATACCTGAACCGATTTTATTGAGAAAGATTACACCGTACTCCTTTATAATTACAAAATCTCACATTTTGAATTGTCGAAGAACCTATGAAATCTTACTCCTTGAATTGTTGAAGAATATATGAAAATCTCACATTGCTTTCATGAATTTATCTTACTGAAGCCTTTTTGGATATAGTACACCTTCATTTTTGAATTCGAGAATGAATCTTAGTCCTGGTGGTGTGGGGCCCACTATTCAAGACTTGTGTCACATTTATTCTTTAAAATGTGAGACTTTTCACTCTTTATTAAGAGTCATTAGATGGGAAGGGGATTGTTGCCACGTTTCGGGGTGTTAAGTCATCCATAATCTTTGATTATCCAAAGATTTTAATTAATCACCCACTAAAATAATTAATTATCCAATTATTCTCACAATTAAGAATTATCTCAAATTACTTAAAATACTATCCACTTAACACACTTTATGTAACCTACTATCATGGTCATAGAGTACCTTGTATGGCACTAGTCTATAAACACCGGGTATTATGGCTCGGATCGTATTATATCCCAAATTGACCACCTTCGACGAAACTCATTTTCTTTGATTCGTTTACCCTTTAACCTTCACGGAACTTATTTATCACTTGTTATAAATGGAATAAATGCTTATAACCTCAAGATAATCTCATCCCCGAGTCTACGCCGATTAACTTGTGACGAAACCTTTACGTATGAAATGCGGGATATAACAGGAGGTGGTAGGGGCAACCCCATTTTGCTTAGCAACTCTCTGTATAAGTTGCCTAATGACAACTTCTTGTGTGACCTTACCATCCCAATTATGTTGCCTCTCATGTGCCTTTTTCTTGCTTTTGTTGGAATCACTTCTTAAGTGTCTAGGTGAGGGATCTCCATCCCTATCCACATTGGCAAAGCATGCATCTAGATTTTCTTCCTCTTCCCCTTCATAGAAGTCTTGACTCATATCCACACCAAGTAATTCAATAGGATTGTTTCCAGGCACTAAAGCTCCTTGCTCCTTCCACGGATTGTCAGAAGCTTTTAAAGTATCCATGTCATGTGATACTAAAGCTTGGAGGATATTTGTAGGAGTCAAGTTATATTCTTCAGCCACACCACTTGTGGTTGCTAACTTTCCAGTTGGTGTTTGAATTAAATTAGCCTTAGAAATCTCACCTGAGTCCTTAGAATTCTTCAAATTTGCTGTTGTGATTGGCTGGATTTGTTGTTGTCCGGTAGGAACAAACTCGGCTGCATTTGGGCTTAACTTTATCTTGCTTTGCACACTAGTAGAGGAATAAGAAACCGGCTCATCCTTAGTGTACACAGCTACTGTCTCTCGAACTCTTTTTAATCTGCTACACCTTCACATTGTGTGGAGTGACTTTTTTTACGGGCACCATTGTCCTATATTTACCATTTGAACTTTGAATTGTTCCATCTCCCTTGTCCAAATCCTTTGCCCCATCAAAATTCCCATTAATTTTATGAATACTATTGGAAATTTCATATGTTCGACCAAGTTCTTGTCTTTCCGTATTAGCAGCAGTAGGATTCAAAACTGCTTGTGTAACCTGTTGATCCTTAACTTGTCCTTGGCCATTAGAATTTTTCCCAACACCTTCAACACCTAATCCAATAACAACAACAACATATAAACGAGTTGTTCGCATAGCTGGTTCAAAATTACCAGGTGCACCAGATTGTGCACCTACTTCTGATGGAACTGCACCCTTTTTGCATGGGTTATCAAGCTCCTGCCCAACTTTTTTCTCCTTCCCTTCAGCTATTACCTACACATTAGCTTGCCCATACCTCCTATCCACTTTAGTATTAGTTTATAAGGCTGAACTCACATCCTTGTAAATCCTCGCCAAAACTATTGTAGCAGGGATATCAGTTGGACATTTAGATTTCACTATAGCTGATGTGTTAACTACAATTTCCCCAGTATCTTGCCCAGCCTTCAATTTTTTATGTAGTCACTTGTATAGTTTCTAGAACATCAACCTCACCACTACTACCTCCTTGATCTACCTGTGTAACCCTTTGTGGAACACCAACAATATTAGCGATTTGTTGGCCTCTATCAGTCTGCAACTTCAATTAGTTCTGATGTCTACTCTTATTATCTCGTTCAACTCCTTCTATCAATTGTTTTCCATCTCTTTTGCATTTCAAAAAACCCTAGCATCTCCTTGCAATTTTTCAATCGAATTTGCATCAAATTAAACTCCATCCTCATCCACATTACTACTGGTAGGTTTCTTGCCCAACAATAAACAACACTTCTTTTCGTTGTGACTTGATGCTTACAATGGTTACAATACAGAGGCGAATTATCATAAACCACTTCTTTTGATTCCTCCGCAATCTTACCAGTTTTGTTATCAATACTTTTAAGACAAATTCGATCGGGATGTTTGTTAAGTAAGTCTAGGATCACTCTAACCCTATAAATTCTAGGTCATGACCTAGTTTGCATTGCTTTGTCAACAATGATTGGTTTCCTAACCACAGCAGCAATAAAAAGAAAATACTTACGTGCAAGTAAATCAGCAACGGGTTTGGAAGTGAAATCCAAACAGTTGCTCGTGTATTTCCTTCTTTGGATTGAATCCGATGCTCCATGAGAATATCCTAGACTTATGTTCCTTCCCATTATGTGTAAAATATTCACACTCCTTTACAAAATAGTAATATAATCCTTATACTGATTCAGGCGCATCAAAATTTGTTGTGGTGCAAGTAGTCCAACAAGGCAGTGGCCTTTGATGCCAAGAAGTTTGGGTAGTAGTGATCGTATATCTTGCATATCTAACACCCATGTATATAGTTTAATAACTATAGGTTGATGCAACCCTTCCTCCTTAGCAAAATCTTTTCGTTCATGAAGATAAACTGTAGCGTAGGTATTCCATGGACTATTTCGCTGAGAACTAATTTTTTGCTTGTCAAATTTTTGGTTGATTGGGGTTGATTTAAAGATATAACATATGTAAGTTGTTTAGTAGTGTTGAGAGAGCTCTCATTATGGTTTTGAGATGGCGCTCCCACATCTTGAAGCTAGCTAGGGAGAGACGATGGCAGCCATGGCTGCTGAAATCGCCATTTTGTCACCCTAGAGAGAAGAGAGCGGGGGTTTTTGGTCTCAGTTTTTTTTAGCAAATTCCGTTGGGCTGTAATTGTTGAACTTGAAAGTATGTCCAAATTTCTGTAATATGAACGAGCTGATTATGATAAGTTCTCCGAGGTATTTTTTGTTAGTTTTGTTACTTATTGAGTACATTGGGTCAGTTGTACTCATACTATACTGTGCACTTCGTGTGAAGACCTAGGAACATCTACATGAGGTGATTGCTAGATATGTGCTAGTACCTACTCGTAGACTTTGAGGTAGCTATTATGACGTCCGCAGACTTTTGGCTTTTCTTCAGTACTATTCTATCACTCAGACAGTTGTACTAGAGTTTTGATTTATGCTTATACTTAGTAGTCTCATCACGACGGATTGAGAATTTGGTTCGTGACAACTTGCCATGTTCGGGCAAGTATCATCATATTTTATAACTGAAAACTTGCCATAACCGAGAAAGTACCACAGCAGAGAGGTCTTGGAAAGTTAAGCATATTAAATAAAAAATCATGAGTTCAGGGATTCGAAAAAAGAATGAACATATCTCATGTTGGCTAGCGTCTTGGAGTCTTTGGGGGCTAGGGTTAACAAAATATGAAAGAGAGAGAGAGAGAGAGGAGAGAAAAATAGGGCGGCCCATCTCTAGAGAATGAGGGATATTAGGGTTAGGGGGTTTATACCTGAAGGAAGGGAAGAGATGAGAACCATAGGATTAGAGGGATCGTACAATGGAGATGAAAAGGGGTCAACTAGGTCGGTGAAAAGCGGACTAGGGGCGGGTTTGAAGGTTGTTGAGTCGTTTTGTGTTGTGCCTGGGATGAATTTTGGCTATATGGCCAAGTTGGTCCGAATTTAGCCCTTTTATAGGGCATATTAAAAAGTATATGTAACTAAATTAGAAAATAATTTGAAAATATAAAATAAAAACTTAAAATGCTATTTTATGAAATTAAATAATATAATGTAGTAAAATTAAAATAAAAATGATACAAAATATTATTTTAATAAAAAAAATATGAAACTATAATCAATTATAATAAGCGTAGGCTATTATCTCAAATAATATAAACATAATAAAATCATAGAAAACAACTTATTTGGGAACTACAATATAATTATAATACACTTAAGGGATAAAAATATAGGAATATTATGTAGATAAATATATGATTAATTAATAAAAGGCTGTTATTAATATTAAAAATGAGACGAAAGCTATAAATTACAAGGAATGCTATTTAAGAATTCCACAAATATATATGTCAATTCCTTAAATGTAAGAAAGTTATGTTGATTAATCAACCACTTGTAGGTGACTTAAAATAGTAAGTTATATATTTAAATATTGGTCAAATACTGACTAAATAATTCAATTACAAAAGATATTTATAAATATCTAACAAATTACTTTCATACTATTGTTGTAACAATAAAAAAAAAGTTCTAAGAAATAATGATAAAGTTACTATTATGAACATGGAATAGAGCAACAACATAAGAAATGACATATAAATAGTATTTGAAATATTATTAAAAAACCCAATAAACAATAGAGGCTTAATAGAATATTATGTGGATAAAAATTGAGTATCAACAGATAGGACAAGCATAAATAAGATAACCAAAATATAATTTAATTGTTATGTAGGCTTATAAATATGATAAGCACTAACAGCCTTCTTGGATGGTTATTAGATATCGTTTCATAATGTATTGTATCGTATTGTATTCTATTGTACTGTATGATTTGATAAATACAATGTTTGAATAAATTGTGTCGTTTGCCATCGTTTTATGATATCACGCACCAGCAATATGAAGAATAAACTTAGAATATTATAAAAAAATTATGATACAGGGTACAATTATTATATAAAAAGGTAGGATAATGATAAAATAAAATTATTTAATAATAATAAAGGGTGAGATTGAGAGAAAAACAAGGTTACGACGCGACCACACCCAATCGGCCGTTACATAAAATGTCACATTGCTTCGTTTGAAGCGACGGATTTAACGATATGATACAATAAAATTTAAGTAACAATCAAAACAAACATCGTATTTAAAGTAACAATACGATACAATACAATGGGTAACAACAATCCAAACAAGCTGTAAGTAGTACTTATATGAATGCCTCTACATTGGTCTAGGATGTTTATTCATGCCCAATACTCAATCATAACTAATATGCATCACATCCCATGTACTCTAACATGATCCGCATATCGATGTGCTCCCAACACGATAAGCGTATTATATGCGCTAATAGGTACGAATCCATATCCAAGCATCAAATAAAAACTCACCATGACATAACATACCAATATCACAATACTTGCATCGCATAAATCACCGTGCCATAAAAATATCAATTTGTTCATCCAATTGTAACATAATCATATAAATCCATATCAAGATCTGTATCTCTAATGATTATAACGACCCGATCGGTCGTTTTGAGCTGTCATTCGGCAATTTGGGACATTGAGTAGCTTTATATAATGCATTATAAATTTTGTGTATGATTGATTTTGATGTTCGGGATTGATTTAGAATGGTGATTCTCAATTTGGAAGCTTAAAGTTTGAAGAGTTGACCAATGTTTAATTTTTGAGTAAATGACCTCGAAATCGGGATTTGATGGTTTCAATTGGTTCATATGGTGATTTTTGGGCTCGGGCATTTGTTCGTATTTAAATTTGGATGTTCTTAAAAGGTTTTGACCCTAATTGTCAAAATTTAGTAGTTTGAAGAATTGGAGAGTTCATAGGTTTGACCGAAAGTTGACTTTAGCATTATCACTCTTCTATTGTGGTTTTGAGACCTTTGATAGGTTTGTTCAGTTGATTGGAGCTTGTGTGCAAAATTTATTTGTAATCCGTAAAGTATAAGTGTGGTGTGGACACGTTCAGCGAAGTTGGGATGTTTGAATATTAAGAGAATAACTTTCACCTTCAATTCTTTCTTTTTGTGATCCCCAGACCCCACTAGTGAGATTCTACTGGGTTATAATTGTTATAATTATTTTTTGTGATTTTATTTGTAATATTTTGAGCTTTTGGATAAATTTGGATAATGTATATGGACTTGTTGGTATGAATGGATGGGGTCCCGTGAGGCTTAGTGTGATTTGGGTTCGTTTCGGAACGTATTGGTTGAGTTTGGAGCAGCTGGTGTGCTGATGTGTTGCAGTGCATCACGATCACGAAGAAAGGATCGCGATCGCTGAGAGGGATTTTGGCAGTCCGATATTTGGGCATTGCATTCGCAGGGATGTGTTCGCATTCGCTGAGTGTTGTGGGAGATGGCTATTGCGTTTGAATACTTAGCTTTGCATTCTTGAAGTATTGGAGCAGGTCGGGGAGCAGTCTTCCGCATTCGCGTTTGGTCCCTCGCGTTTGCATAAAGGAGAGGCTAGTTAACCTTCGCGTTCATGTGACTAGCTGCATTTGTGCTAAAGGTTCAGAAGGCAGTGTTGGATTGTTCATCGCAATCGCGTGGGTTTGGCCGTGATCACGTAGAGTATTATTTGTTGTTAGTGATTTAAGGTGTCCAATTTCGATATTTTGAGTTCATATTTACAATTTTGAGCTTTAGAGCACGGGAAGAGGTGATTTTGGAGATGAATTTGTCACAACACAATTCCACCTAGTAATGATGGCACCTAACTCAACCTGTTAGGTAAGAAAAATAACAGTTACATAATTCTAGTGAAGATAAATAATATATAAAAGAAATAGCTAAACAACAACAACAACCCAGTGAGATCCCTTAAGTGGGCTCTGGAGAGGGTAGTGTGTACGAGATCCTTGGGATATTAAACGTTTCATGTCCCAAGGATTTGTAGTTCAAGTCATGAGCTACTATGATTTAGATTTACAAAGACAATACAAAAATAAATACAACATCAATTTGGTTTCATAAATCGAGTACGAATATACGAAAATAAATACAACATCAATTTGGTTTCATAAATAGAGTACGAATCCAAATCTACCAGGGATAAGTTGTAGCTATATCTAGAAACAAGTAGCTAAATCATCAATGCCAGTTTTCGTCATCCACAACAACTCAGCTCCAAGATCCGCAGGAAAGATGCAGAATTGTAGTATGAGTACAACTAATCCCATGTACCCAACAAGTATCATAACTAACATCGACGAGGTAATAGTGGCAAGAATTATTAATTATACCCGCTAATAACATGTTCATTTCCTGAATTTTACAAGTACAAAATAATGGTGCCATTTAATCATATAACACAGATAAAACCACATCGGTGCACAAAGAGATAATGTGCTACGTCCTAAATCAATTAACAATCCTGCATATAGAGAAGATATACATCCAATATTATTAAATCATCAATTTTCATATACAGAAGATATGTATAAAGTATCAAAAATCCTTGCATAGTTGCATATAGAGAGAGGATATGCATGAAATAGAAATTAATCATTCAACAAGTGTATATAGAGAAGATGTGCATGATTAAACAAGTCAAGTCACAAGGATTCACATATAGGAAAGATATGTACCATGTCTCATCTCATCAAGAAAAGTAGAATATGGAAAAGATATGCATAGAATCATGTATACATCCATGGAGTTTGCAAATACAGAAGAGATGCAAAGTCAAACCAATGATTAACTTTAACAAAATTCACATCAACCACAAACTCATCAGTTTCTCACAACCTGCATGTACACCATCAAGAGAAAAACATGAGAGGGTTACCTTATGGGGTGGATCCATATCCACTCATTGCACGGACAACTCACGCAACTGCACGGACAACTCACGTGCCAGTAAGAACAATCGTACGGAAAACTCATGTGCCAATAATAATAATCACACGGACAACTCACATGCTATCGTATCGCGGATCTGCACGGATCACTCATGTCCATCCCATATCACAAAAAAACATATAGACAAGAATACATGTACATGAAAAATGGATATCAAATTACATACTCATGGACTGATATAAGTGACATGCTAAGGTGTATGTTTGTGGATGTGGTTATTGGTGATGATGGGATCATGAGGGTGCAGGGCCGGATTTGCGTGCCCAATGTGGATGGACTTCGAGATTAGATTTTAGCTGAGGCCCATAGTTCGTGGTATTCCATCCATCTGGGTGCCGCAAAGATGTATCAGGATCTGAGACATCATTATTGGTGGAGGGGGATGAAGAGGGATATTGTTGAGTTCGTGACTCGGTGTCTCAACTGTTAGCAGGTCAAGTATGAGCACCAGTGACGGGGTGGATTACTTCAGATATTAGATATCTCGGAGTGGAAGTGGGAGCGGATCACCATGGACTTCATAGTTGGGCTTCCACGGATTTCGAGGAGGTTTGATGTTTTGGGTTATTGTGGATCAGCTGACCAAGTCCGCGCACTTCATTCCTATTGGTATAAACTGTTTTACTCATTTTCTTGCTTTAAACTGCTTAAGCGAAAGAATTTCTTTGTGAAAGATCAGAATGGTTTTGAATATTATGAGATATTATGTCAGTATGTAATTATTGGCTAGCCTAGTTCCATGATAGGCGCCACCACAGCCGGCTTAGGATTTGGGGTCGTGACAAGTTGGTATCAAGCCTAGGTTACATAGGACTCAACGATCATGAGCAGGTTTAGTAGAGTCTTGAGGATCGGTACGGAGATGTCTGTACTTATCTTCGAGAGGCTACAGAACCCTTAGGAACAATCTCTTTTTTTTTAAATTTGTCATGCCATTTTGTTGATTCTAGAAATCTAAACTTCTGTTGTTTCATTCTCTCACAGATGGAGAGGACTCGCGCTATCGATCAGGGGACCAGCCACCAGCTAGACCAGCGAGAGGTCGGGGCTGTGGTCGAGGCCGTGGTAGAGGTAGGGGACCAGCCCGTGCACCAGTCGGGGCAGGACCAGAGGGTCCACCTACCATTCAGGATCAGGTCCCCGCCATAGTTGCTCCAGCGGGACAGGCTCAGGCACCGGCGGTGCCTATTGTTATTTCGGGTCTTCAGGAGACCTTGGCTCAGATCTTGACTATATGTACCACCCTTGCTCAGGAAGTTGCTGCATCTTCTACTGCTGCTACTTCTCAGGCCGGGGGAGGCAGTCAGACTCCAGCTTCCCAGACACCTGAGCAGGTTACTCAGGGCCTTCAGACACCGAGGGTAGTTCCAGCTCAGCCGATTGCTCCAGTTCAGGACTTCGTGGTTTCGGCTATGCAATATGATGAGCAGCGTAGACTGGAGAGATTTAGTAGACTTTAGCCTCCGACATTCAGTGGTGCTGAGGGCGAGGATGCCCAGTGTTTTCTAGATAAGTGTCAGAGGATGCTTCGTACTGCTGGGATTCTGGAGACCAGTGGGGTCTCGTTTGCTACTTTTCAGTTTTCTGGGGCTGCTATTACTTGGTGGGAGTCCTTCGAAAGGTGTAGGCCTGTTGGTTCAGCGCCCCTCACCTAGAAACAGTTCTCCACTATCTTCTTGGAGAAGTATGTTCTCCAGTCTCACAGTAAGGAGCAGCGCAGGCAGTTTGAGCAGTTGCGTCAAGGGGAGCTATCAGTGATGCAGTATGAGATGCGGTTTTCAGAGTTGGCTCGTCACGCCACCGAGTTCATTCCTACCGATAGGCAGAGGATTAGGAGGTTCGTGGATGGCCTCACTTATCAGCTCAGCCTTTTCATGACTCGAGAGAGGGTATCAGGTGCTACCTTCGAGCATGTTGTTGATATTGCTCGAGATATTGATACAGTTCGCTTCCAGAAGCGGGATGAGAGGTAGGCCAAGAGGCATCGTGGGTCGGGTGGTTCTAGTGGTGCTCCTTCCAGGGGACAGTTTCAGCATGGTAGAGGTCGTTCATTCAGGCCTTCTCAGTCAGTCCGCCCGGCCTATAGTGGTACATCTTCGGGGCATGGTCCCCGCAATTCTAAGCCAGCCCATTCTTCATTCGGTGCCATCCCAGCCCAAAGTGCAGCTCGAGCACCACTAGTTTAGAGTCCCTCTATGCATGATTATTCTAATGTCCATTCTGGTGCCAGGGGTTTCTATCAGTCCCCGTCTCCAGCTCCAGGGAGTTGTTTTGATTGCAAAGAGTTTGGGGCATGTGGAGGCAGTGTCCCCGTCGTTCTGGTGATTCTTCTCAGCAAAAGGGCCAGCCCTCGACTTCATCTCCAGTTACTTCACCACCCCCCAGATAGTTAAGGGTGGGGTCCAGACCGCCAGGGGCCGCCTTAGAGGGAGAGGTCGTGTAGGTTTGGGCCAGGCTCGTATCTATGCACTTTCAGCTAGGCCAGATGCTATGGCCTCCGATGCAGTGATCACAGGTATTGTCTCAGTCTGTCACCAAGATGCTTTGGCTTTATTTGACCCTAGTTCTACATATTCCTATGTTTCATCATATTTTTCCCATTTTCTGGATATGCCCCATGAGTCTCTAGTTACATCGGTTCATATGTCGACTCCGGTGGGCGATACTATTGTTGTGGACTGTGTGCATCAGTCATGTGTGATATCTATTGGGTTTCTGGAGACTCGAGTGGACCTATTGTTACTTATCATGGTCGATTTTGACGTGATATTAGACATGGATTGTCTATCTCCGTGTCATGTTGTTCTTGATTGTCACGCTAAGACCATGACCTTAGCTATGCGAGGATTTCCGAGGGTTGAGTGGAGAGGTTCTTCTGAGTATGTGCCTAGGAGGGTGATTTCCTACCTGAAGGCTCAGCGTATGGTTGAAAAGGGGCGTTTATCGTATTTGGCTTTTGTGAGGGATGTCAGTGGTGAGAGTCCCGCTATTGATTTGGTTACTGTGGTCCGTGATTTTCCGGATGTGTTTCCTACAGACCTGCCAGGCATGCGTCCTGACGGGGAAATTGATTTCGGTATTGACCTGGTGCTAGACACTCAGCCTATCTCTATTCCACCTTATCGTATGGCACCAGCAGAGTTGAACGAATTAAAGGAGCAGCTTCAGGAACTCCTAGATAAGGGGTTCATTCGGCCTAGTGAGTCACCTTGGGGTGCTCCGGTGTTGTTTGTGAAGAAGAAAGATGGTTCTATGTGTATGTGTGTTGATTATCGGCAGTTGAACAAGGTTACGGTGAAGAATCGGTATCCCTTGCCTCGTATAGATGACTTGCTTGATCAGTTGTAGGGTGCCAGGGTATTTTCCAAGGTTGACTTGCGTTCTGTCTATCATCGGTTGAATATTCGGGGGCCCGACATCCCAAAGACTGCCATCAGGACTAGGTATGGTCATTATGAGTTTCTGGTTATGTCATTGGGGCTGACAAATGCCCCAACAGTCTTTATGCACTTGATGCACAGTGTGTTCTGGCCTTATCTTGACTCCTTCATCATCGTGTTTATTGATGATATCTTGGTGTATTCCCGATTTTGGGAGGATCATGAGCAGCATTTGAGAGTTGTGCTTCAGACCTTGAGCGAGAAGAAGTTGTATGCAAAATTTTTGAAGTGTGAGTTCTGGCGGGTCAGTTGGTAAGATTGCATCTATCAGAGCCCTCGCGGGTATTGGCTTGTGTAGCCTCTAGGTATTCTCTTTATGATCAGATTAAAGCACCCCAGTATGATGATCTGCACCTGCTCGTTCTTCAGGACAGGGTCCGTCGCGGTGATGCCAGGGATGTGGTTATTGGTGATGATG
>ML419329.1:0-32872 GCA_005239525.1 Nicotiana knightiana
CTATTAAATATACTTATATCTACTTTTGAAGAAAGTATGTTTTCAAAGGAAACTCTTCCATACAAAAATGATTTATTTGTAAAAGTTTTTCATATGAACTGATGTTTAAAGATTTCTACCAGTTATGGATTTTAACGGCTAAGGCCCGATGTGAACAAACCGACGTGGAGTTGAGGTATTGGTGTTCTCTATTGTATTGTGTTTCCTTTCGATTCAGCTTGTTTTGCTGTCCATCTCTCCGTGTATTTTTGTGCTATTTCGCGATTGATTTATGTAATTTCTTTCCACTTTATATTGTCATTGTTGCAAATTATTCCGTGTAGTCTTAGATAGATGTAACGTACGGTCATTTCTATATTCATGTTATTTATTTTGTAGACCAGTGGTGTCTTGACTAGTCCTCATCACTACTCCACCGAGTCTTGATACTTACTGGGCACCGATGTGGTGTGCTCATACTACACTTCTGCACAATTTTGTGTGCAGATCCAGGTATATATTGTAGTAGCTGTGTGGATGATTGCCGAGGAGACTCAAGGTAACCTGTTGCTGCGTTCGCAGGCTTCGGAGTCACCTTCTTTGCATTTATTATTCATACACTGTTGTATTTAGTTCCAAACAGTTGTACTTAGAAGTTGTCGAAGATTCGTAGAGCTTATGACTTGTATTACCGGTTTTTGGGAAAGTTTGTACATTCTGTTGAGATTCTATATTAAGACTGTTAGTTTTCCTTTTATTATTAGTGTTATTCAATAACTGCTAGGCTTACCTAGTCCCTAAGACTAGGTGCCATCACGATACCGAATGGAGGGAAATTGGGTCTTGACAATTACGATCGCAGTCCTTGGTACGCAATCACGAAGAAGAAAAATATGAGGACTGGGACTATGCTTATGCGATTGCAGGAAGAGGAGTGCGATCGCGAAGATGAATCTAGGGGCTGCTGCATTGGATTATGCGAACGCAGGGGGAGGTGTGCGATCACGAAGAAAGAAATTGGAGGCTGCTGGTTTGTTAGCTTATGCGATCGCTAGGGAGAGTGTGCGATCTCATATTTTATTTTGGAGGCCGCTGGGATTTAGCTTATGTGATCTCGGTCGGAGGAATGTGATTGCATAGAAGGGTCGTCTGGCAGTATGCTATTTTAAACGGAATTGGCTCATTTTTTTCCATTTTTCATTTGGCTTGGACGATTATGGAGAGCTTCAAGGGGGATTTTCATCAAGCAACTTTAGGTAAGTGAATTCTTCCTATCTTTGAGTTAAATACATGAATTAGATATGGATTAAAGCATGAAATTAGTAGAAATTTGGGATTTTTGAACAAAGCTAGAATGTGTATTTTTGGATTTTGCCCACGAAATTGAGCATGAAATTAAGTATAAATTATGTATTTGAGTTAGTAAGGCTATGGGTAGAGTTTATCTTCGAGAAATTTCGAAATCCGGGCACGTGGGCCCGAGGGTAATTTTGTCAACTTTCCGAGCGGAGTTGGGAATTTATGTAAATAAAATTGTTATAAGTATTAGAGTATATTTTCATTGGTTTGCCTGTTATTTGGATAGTTTTGGGGCATTGTGCATCAATTTGGGTCATCGGAAAGGCTTGGAGGCCGGTTATGAATCTTCGGAGTGAGGTAAGTCTCCTTTCTAACCTTGTGAGGGGGAATCGTCCCCATAGGTGAACTAATTAAATACGTGCTACTATTTGTGGGGGGATACATACGAACAAAGTGAGGGGAGTCCGTGCATAGCTACTATTATGCTTATGTCCGGGTAGTCTAGGACCCGAAAGAATGTTTTATTTGCCGTACTTGTATCTTTGCTGACGAATTTCAAAATGTTTAAACCTTATCGAACTTGACAAACGAATTTCTAGAAAAAGATTTAAATACTATCCTTGTGACCATTAAAAGCGAAATTTTCATTTCCTGGGAAATTGTTTCCCAATATAGACGAGATGGACTATTTGAATGTGTATGTTTATGTGTGATCGCTTCGAAATTTATATTCTGCGAGCGGGGTGATTCCTTTCCACCACTATTATGGGATCGGTCCGTTCGCCTAGGCAAGATTTATGTACCACACTCTTATGGGATCGGGTCGTTCACCTCGGCGGAATTTATGTACCACACTCTAATGGGAGCGGGTCGTACGCCACGACAGGTTAATAGATGCATATATGGTTCGCGCCGTTCAACCCTTCGGCAGTGCACAATTTAATTTTATGTTGGATCGGGTCGTTCGCCTCGGCATTTCCTATAAATATAGATCATCCCCATAGAATCGTGCGAAATATTTGGAAAAAATCCAGTTCGTCTGAGGATTTTTCCCCCTTATTTGGATTATGACAGCCTCTTTGATGAAATCCACTATATTTATTTATATGATTCGGCTACGGAGAGAACTTGCTAGTAGAGAGTTGAGTAAATTATAAAGAGGGAAAATGTATCACGTAATCTATACTTGTATGTCTTATGTACTTACATTGCTTTATATTAAATTCATTTCTTTGGTGCACTTGATATTGTTGGACCTCTAGTAAGTGTCAAATTCGAACTCTCGTCGCTACCTCTTCGAGGTTAGGTGGGATACTTACTGAGTACACGTTGTTTTCGTATCATACTACACTTGGTGTGCATTTTTATTGTACAAGTACATTCATAGATAGTGGCCCTGCTTGACGCAGTGATGTGACCGACTTGGAGACTTAGACGAGCTGCACCATCCGGAGACGACCCGCAGTCGGCAGAGTCTCCCTCAGATGTATTGTATTTATTTTAAATTCCTTCTCCAGTTTGTATTCCGAAAAAGAATTGTAGTACATGTATAATTCTTAGATATTTGCTCATGGACTTGTGACACCGGGTTCTGGGATAATTATGAGATTTATTCACTATTTAAATTTGTAAAGATATTATTGTTTACTTGGTGGAAGTTCGCTAATTGTTATTTAAGAAAAAGAAAAAAAAATGACTTCAAGAATTTTAAAAATAAAGATTTTTTAACTATTTAAATGACTGGCTTGCCCGATAGTGGTGTCCGGCTCCATCACGACCTTGATAGATTTTTGGGTCGTGAAAATGTGGTATTAGAGCACTAGGTTCCCTTAGGTCTCACGAGTCATGAGCAATTCTAGTAGAGTCTTGCGGATCAGTACGGAGACGTCTGTACTTATCTTCGAGAGGCTACAGGGCTGTTAGGAGTACTTCAGTTCTTGATTCCTTATCGTGCGGTTTTATTCCTTAAAGGCTTATGCCTACGTTTTCTTCTTACTCAATCTTACGCGTCGCGAAGCGCTTGCTATGAATCGAGAATTTGAGGAATGGTAATGGTACTACAGATATGATGCGATGATATTTTTCCATGTGTAGTTGGTTGGGGCTATTGTCGTCGCTCTGCGGAAGGATATTATGTTGTTTTAGCTTGATAGATGCACTTCTGAGAGCTTTGAGGTTATGCGCAGATTTTCTATAATTCTTATGAATGGTTATCGCGCGGTATTGACATGGTGATAGGAAGTTTGCCCATGTGTTGGGACAATGAATGACTTGAAAGGAGGTTTTCTCAGAGCATGATTTCAAGATTTCAGTATTTTAGTTCTGGCGGAGGAAAGGCAATCGAACTATGAATGTTCAAATCTGGGTTGAAAGAATAATAAGACTTGGTGTTTTCGAGCGAGGTGAAATATTCATCTGTGATGTGGTATCGCTATTTTTGATCGAAAAGAAGGTGTTAAGTTCGTCGGTGCTATGGTTTCTTCGGTGGCATTGGGTCAGAATGTTGTGAAGTAATATTGAAGGAGCGGTTGTCAGAAGTCATGGTACGACAGCTCAGTATTGAATAAGTATTTCTAATAAAGGCAGCTCAAGAGAGATGATCTTCGGAAGGGTTTGAAGTTGTGGTGATCTGCTGGTTTAAGTGCTACAAAGATAGTTATTGGCCTAAGGCAACGACTGGGCAACAAGGGATGAGGAAGGACACGTGGAAGTGTCAGGTGATGGTTATATTTAAAAAAATAAAGCCAGGTGTAAGAAAAGGAAGTCAGGTAGTTGCTTGCAGGAGTGAGTTTAACCAAAGTGGGATAGCGGCAGCGTAGCATATGAGTTCTGTGGTAAGATGGTTGATCATCTTGAGGAGACTTTTGGTGGACGGTGATTGGGTCCACAGTCTTAAATTAAAATATTGGCTATTGCAACGGGAGATGGAATGCAACAGAGAGGAGTTGTTCGGAATGAAGGAGGATGTAATATAGCGGTGAGTTGGAGGATGTTGTCGCGCTTTTAGTGGATGTCCATGAGGAGTGGACGGACTGGTAAAGTTGGTAAATGAGGATGGGCGTAGGATGGAGTATTGATGTCGTAGAGATTGTGCAGTACATCGTTGTTGGAAGGTGTCAATTGGTAATTTCTGCAAGAGGGTTATCTCCTGTGAGCAGGTTAGCGGTCGGGTGGTTGACAAGTTTCTGCGAGGAATTCCAGTGGCTATTCGGTAGGAGGCCGAATATGTGAATGATGCGAGGGAATTTGAGTATTCATGGAATGCTAACATTAGAAGAATTTGGCGGGTTGGTTGAGCAAGATCATGTCAGCAATGAAGAAAGAATTTCGGTGGGGTCTAGAGTGGTGCAAGGAGCAGCTTCAGGCTAAGTGGGAGAGTCCTACCGCCTACGATTGGGTTGCAGGATTATTTTCTCTTGGGGTTGCGGATTGTCGGCGTATTGGCAAGTTATTGCAGCTAAGGGGAAATAAGTAGAATAGTAATTGAGCATGGGATTGATAAAGGTGTGCAAGGGTTGTCCTTATTGAATCAAGTTTAGGCTTTGGAAAGATTCGCGATTTATGCTTAGTACAGAGGTAATTTACAAGTGAAGGGATTCAGTCGGGTGCTTTATCAAGATGGGTGTTCAGGTGCCAGCAAAGCCGAAGAGTTGATTATATTCGGGACCAAGCCAGAGTGGGTGACTCTCAACAATGGTTCCAATGGATTCAAAGGTTAGAAGGTGGTGTCTAAGGATACCAAGCCCACAGTACAGTCAAGAATTGAGCATTTGCAGCAGAACTATGGGAAAGAGAAAATGGTTGGAGTGTTCTACGTTATCTTCGGCGTGTAGAGTAGCATTGGGGTTCATAAAAAGGAGAAAATGACTTCTGGTTCCTGGAAGGTTATCGGAATGGGTATACCGGTCAAAGATGTGAATATGCGTGCAAGGAGGGCATGAAACGGTTCATGGGTCTGAAAACGAAATGGTCTCGTGGAATGGAGTCACTCAAGGTGAGCGCGAATTGAGTTATGTGTTGATTGGGGTGTTCACCCTATTAGTGATTCAGAAGTCATGATGGAATTCTTGCGCTATCTCATATTGGCATGTTAGGTGCGGTAAACAGTATGTAACTGGAAGTAAGGATAGAGGTTGCGGTTCGGGTTGACAAGGATGTCATGCGCTAGGATGAACAAGAAAAAAGGATTTGAATGTTTAGAGTAAGCTGGTGTTGCCTTCAGTGTCACCCGAGATCGGTGTTTGGTGAAAGAGGCTTTGCATCCTAGTTATGGGTTCTTGATTTGTTTTACAGCGTTAGTGTGGCCAGTGGTGGATGTGCAGACTTGCTACCTTGTGTGGAAGGTCGTGGGAGCGTGACCCCGGGATGATCGTATGAGTGTGACATGTAGTCACTTAATGGATTGAAGATTTGGACTGAGTATAAAGAAGTGTAATATTGCTTATTCAAGAATTTGTACCTAGAAGGCGTTCGGTTCATTCGGTTGTGGATTGTGGGGTGCTGGTCTCGGCTATGATGGTCGTTCTTGTGTATTATGAGAGGAAGTGGGTTAATATGGACCCAGGTAAAGCTATTAGCCTAGTTCGGTGCGAGCAAGGTAGACTCGATGTTTGTGGATGGAATTAAATATGATTATGGGCTCCATATGAGTCAGGCATGTTCATTTTGGTATAGCACTTTTCATGGAAAGGTATTGGAACAACAGATGTTGTTCCGTCTTTGTTCATTTCATCTAGTATTCTGTTGTGCCGTGTGAGTTGGGAAACAACTTGATATTTTCCTATATGTTGAGTTCCTGCGTAGTAATGATGTTATGTGAGCACTATGGCTCTGAGATCTAGAGTATATATATATATATATATATATATATATATATATATATATCACCTCAGTTGTGCTTGACTTTTGTAGCATATGGATTTATCAGTCTCCCCAGGATGGTATTGTGCACTTAGCATGCTTGTGACTGATGTTCGATATTTGTGGTAATGAGAAATTTAGCTCGGTGTGTGTCTTCTTACGTGAATTTTATGTTATTTGGATCGGGTGGCACGCCCCCACGGGCATGTTATTAGGATCGGGTTGCGCGCCGCAACAGTGTGATGTTGAGTATAGTTCCCTATATCTATTTCTGTGTTTTACTTTCTATTTTCAAAGAAGAGTTCATAATAAGTTGCGTGAGTTGAGTAGTCTTTTCCTCAGTCATTTCTTTATGTATCATATTCAAGTTATGGCCTATTGGCACGTTGTGGTGTCATGTGAGGTTGTTGGTCATGTTTGGGGTGATTTGTTGTCTGAGCAGTTCATATTGGATGAGACGAAATTATTGGACCAGGGATCAGTGCGATAAGATTTTGTGAAGTGTATTAAAGGACAAGTACCATTATTCGGTTCATAATGAGGTGATGATTCTAGTCGAGACGGGAGACTCAATGATTTGTTAACTCTACAGTTGGTTATGAATTTCTACGCATATCCTCCGTTGTGGTGGTATCGTAAGCGTTATAGCAGGACCTATATATATGTCATGAGGTGCATTGGGAGCATCAGATTCGTGGAATTTTGGCTACAAAGGTTCAGGGAAGGTCATTGTGGTTAGATGATGAATTATGCGGTGCATGGTGCTAATTCAGAAAAGGTATGCAGTCATGTTCTGGTACATCGTGTGGTAGTTAATACGATGTTCATATATTGGAAACAAGCCTAGAAGAGGATTTCGGATGTTGAGGACCTGGTTCTAAGGCCCATTTGCCTAAATAAAGGAGGATATCTTCAGAATTGTTCGAGCAAGTGTACTCAATTGAGTGGTGGTAGCACGAGTAGGTGCACGAGGTGTTTAACAGTGATTTCGGATAACTCTAGAGCAGTTCTTAGCACGTTCGAGGACAAACATATGTTTAAGTGGGAGAGGATGTAATGACCCAACCGGTCGTTTTGAGCCCTAGCGCGTCGTTCATCGGTTCGAGGCCATGATTCATTTCAGGTGATATGACTTGTAGGTGTGGTCGAAATTGAATTTCGGAAAGTTTAGAGTTAATTTGGAAAGAAAATTCTCATTTCAAAAGCCTTAAGTTGGAAGAATCGACTAAGACTGGATTTTTGAGTAAGCGGCCTCAGAATCAGGATTTGAAGGTTCCAGCAGGGTTGTATGATGATTTCGGACTTGGGCGTGTGTTCGGAGCGGGTTTTGGATGACCCGGGAGCATTTCGGCGCCTAATGTGGAAGTTAGTATTTTGGAGGAAATTTCATAAGTTTGGGTTGAAGTGCATTTTAGTGATATTGATGTCCGTTTGGGATTCCGAGTATGGGAATAGCTCCGTATGGTGATTCTGAAGTTGGGAGCGCGATCGGAAATGAATTCGGGGGTCCGTAGGTCATTTTGAAGTCATTTGGCTAAAGATAGAAATTTGAAGGTTTTTGAGAAATCCGACCGGAAGTTGAAATTTTGATACCGGGGTCGGAATGAGATTCTGAAATTTGGAGCAGGCCCGTAATGTTGAATGTGACTAGTGTGCAAAATTTGAGGTCAATCCGACGTGATTTGATAGGTTTCGGCATCGAATGTAGAAGTTTGAAATTTCAAAGTTCATAAAGCTTGAATTGGAGCGCGGTTCGTGGTTTTGGCGTTGTTTGATGTGATTTAAGGCCTCGAGCAAGTCCGTGGGATGTTATGGGACTGAGTTGTGTGATTGGACGGGGTCCCGGGGGCCTCGGATTGTGTTTCAGGATAATTTCAGATCATTTTCCATGGATTGCTGCTGCTGTTTTCTGGTGCAGCTGGTGTGCATTGCGATCGCGGTCCTTTGTACGCGATCGCGAAGAATAAAAATATGAGTACTGGGATTAGGCTTATGCGATCGCAGGAAGAGGAGTGCGATCGCGAAGAGGAATCTGGGGGCTGCTGGATTGGCTTATGTGAACGCAGGGGAGGTGTGAGATCGCGAAGAAGGAAATTGGAGGCTGTTGGTTTGTTGGCATATGCGATCGCGTGGGAGAGTGTGCGATCGCATAGTGTATTTTGGAGGACGCTGGGATTTAGCTTATGTGATCGTGGTCGGAGGAATGCGATCTCATAGAAGGGTCGTCTGGGCAGTGTGCTATTTTAAACGGACCTGGCTCATTTTCTTCCATTTTTTCATTTGGCTTGGACGACTATGAAGAGCTTCAAGGGGGTTCATCAAGCAACTTTAGGTAATTGATTACTTCCCATCTTTGAGTTAAATACATGAATTAGATATGGATTAAAGCATGAAATTAAAAGAAATTTGGGATTTTTGAACAAAGACCTAGAATGTATATTTTTGGATTTTGCCCACGAAATTGAGCATGAAATTAAGAATAAATTATGTATTTGAGTTAATAAGGCTATGTGTAGAGTTTATCTTCAAAAAATTTCGGAATCTGGGCACGTGGGCCCGAGGGTAATTTTATCAACTTTCCGAGCGGAGTTGGGAATTTATGTAAATAAAATTGTTATAAGTATTAGAGTATATTTTCTTTGGTTTGCCCGTTATTTGGATAGTTTTGGGGCATTGTGCATTAATTTGGGTCATCGGAAGGGCTTGGAGGCCGGTTATGAATCTTCGGAGCGAGGTAAGTCTCCTTTCTAACCTTGTGAGGGGGAATCGTCCCCATAGGTGAACTAATTAAATATGTGCTACTATTTGTGGGGGGCTACGTACGCACGAAGTGACGGGAGTCCGTTCGTAGCTACTATTATGCTTATGTCCGGGTAGTCTAGGACCCGAAAGCATGTTTTATTTGCCGTACTTGTATCTTTGCTGAAGAATTTCAAAATGTTTAAACCTTATCGAACTTGACAAACGAATTTCTAGAAAAATATTTAG
Source organism: Nicotiana knightiana (assembly GCA_005239525.1). Taxonomy (NCBI): domain Eukaryota; kingdom Viridiplantae; phylum Streptophyta; class Magnoliopsida; order Solanales; family Solanaceae; genus Nicotiana; species Nicotiana knightiana. The sequence continues at coordinate 9,127 of ML419329.1, forward strand.
ATACTATCCTTGTGACCGTTAAAAGCGAAATTTTCATTTCTTGGGCAATTGTTTCCCGATATAGACGGGATGGACTATTTGAATGTGTATGCTTATGTGTGACCGCTTCGCAATTTATATTCCGCGAGTGTGGTGATTCCTTTCCACAACTCTTATGGGATCGGGCCGTTTGCCTCGGCCGGATTTATGTACTACACTCTTATGGGATCGGGCCGTTCGCCTCGGCAGGATTTATGTAGCACACTCTTATGGGAGTGAACCGTATGCCACGACAGGTTAATAGATGCATCTATGGTTCGCGCCGTTCGACCTTTCGGCAGTGTATATTTTACTTTTATGTTTGATCGGGCCGTTCGCCTCGGCATTTCCTATAAATATACATCATCCCCGTGGAATCGTGCGAAATATTTTGCAAAAAGGCAGTTCGTCTGAGGGTTTTCCCCCCTGATTTGGATTATGACAGTCTCTTTGATGTAATCCACTATATTTATTTATATGCTTCGGCTACAGAGAGAACTTGCTAGTAGAGAGTTGAGTAAATTGTAAAGAGGGAAAATGTACCACGTAATCTATACTTGTATGTCTTATGTAGTTACATTGCTTTATATTAAATTCTTTCTTTGGTGCACTTGATATTGTTGGACCTCTAGTAAGTGTCAAAGTCGACCTCTCGTCACTACCTCTTTGAGGTTAGGTGGGATACTTACTGAGTACACGTTGTTTTTGTACTCATACTACACTTGTTGTGCATTTTTATTGCACAGGTACATTCATAGATAGTGGCCCTGCTTGACGCAGTGATGTGACCGACTTGGAGACTTAGACGAGCTGCACCATCCGGAGACGACCCGCAACTGGCAGAGTCTTCCTCAGATGTATTATATTTATTTTAAATTCCTAGTCCAGTTTGTATTCCAGACAAGAATTGTAGTACATGTATAATTCTTAGATATTTGCTCATGCACTTGTGACACCGGGTTCTGGGATAATTATGGGATTTATTCACTATTTAAATTTGTTAAGATATTATTGTTTACTTGGTGGAAGTTCGCTAATTGTTATTTAAGAAAAAAAAAATGAATGACTTCAAGAATTTTAAAAATAAAGATTTTTTTAACTATTTAAATGACTGGCTTGCCCGATAGTGGTGTCCGACGCCATCGCGACCTTAATGGATTTTTTGGTCATGACATTGGAGTTCCAGCATAATATGCTGGAAGTTCATTCACAGGTGCACCGATCTCCAGTATATTATACTGGAACTTTTCGTGTTGCAGCAAAATAGTGGTTATTTTTCAATGGCTTTGCAAACACTGGTTATTTTTAATGACCAGTCCGAATACTGGTTAACCCATTTTACCTTTTTTTTTTCTTCTTCTTGTTTTCTTCTTTTTAATATTTCTTGGTCTACTGGTAATTTCACACTTTCTATGCCTTTAGGAAAAGAAGAAAGTGAATAGGCTTTTGTGTAATATCGTATTGAACCAAAATTTCAGTGTATTGTTATTTATCTTTTGCATTATATGCATTTTAATTTTTCTGAAATTGAATTACTATATGAATCACTTTGTATTACTTGTCGTAGTTTGAAACTTTATTATACAATGATTAGATAATAATTCAAGTACAACTTAAAATATTTCTACATAGAGTCTACACTTTTTTATTTTAAAAACTTTTGCACCACCAAATGTAAAATTAATTACTATAAAATAATGATTAAAAAGTCAGTTCAAAATAAGTCGTGATACATTTTTCTCATTATTGAAATTGAATGATATTTAGTTTTATTCTTTTAGTATTTTCATTTATGTTAATGTATTACCTTTTCTTTTTATACTAATCAAAATTTTAATAATAAAATATATTAATTTTATTCCCAAATAGTTGATGAAAAGGTATTTTTTGGTTCTTTGAAATAATAATCGTAATTTTTTATTATTAAGATTTTTTAACAAGAAAATTTGTATTTTTTTCTAGTTTAACGACATAATATTAAAAATAAATTAATCTCTCGATCACTCTAAATACTAATCAAATTGACCTTAAATTAAAATATTACAGTTTTTTGTAGTTTCATTTGATATGATTGAGATACTATTAGAGTGTAATACAACTTTCATCGCAATATTACTTGTTGAGATTTTAAAAAAATAGTGAATTGTATATTTATGTATTTTGAAATTTATATAATGTTGAATTCTTATTGATTAAAGGAAGTACCCAACTAACTTCAATCATAGAGGGAGAAGTATAATCCTGTATGATGATACTTCTCATACATCCTAATATATAATGATTTTTAAAAGAAAAAAGTTCACAAATTAATGATCTTAATTTTTACTTCAGATATTCTCAAATCATATTTTAGAGAGGGGATACTTATTATACAATTTGAACAAATTTAAACATTCTATAATAAAAAAGGGGACTTATAAAATGATATCAGTTGATAATATATAAGAATATCTTAATGTAAATCTACGTAAATTATCACTAATTTATTTTTAATAAAATCTTCTTTACCTGAAATATATAATAAATTAAATAAATGAAATAATGTTTCTTAAGGAGATAATAGTATTATCATATATAATTATATGTTACCATAGTATTTTTAATCAGGTGAACATTTGGATTATAAAATTACCAAAAAGATAATTTTTCTAGTTAAAAGTACTTATTGCAAAAATAATAATAACAATCAAGTAATGCATTTAATGAAGATAGTTGAATGGAAAATAGAGTCCACCTGAAGAATTTAATAGCTTATGACCACATTAGTTTTGGCTTTTCGTGTTACACTATTAAGAACCCACGACCAAACTTTTGAGCCTAGTATACAAGCAAACAATGCACTAATATATTAGAAATGACTATTATGCCCTTGGTCGACCTTCTCTTCTCTCTTCTATATAATAAAAATTCATAGCAATTTTTAAAAAAAAAACCCTTTTTGAATTATTGATAAACTATCAAAACTTTCAAGTTAGAAGGAGAAAGTGTAAGACATCGCTCGAATTCCATGCTAAACACCGTTACTCACTTAATCTTTGTTTCACTTGATCTTTGTTGGCTTTCTAAATACAAAATCGTAATCAAGCACAAACAAGCATGCACATGCACAAAGAGTTTACAAGCAAGCACAAAAGCAATCAAGTGGGTCGAAAACTTGCCTATCCACGCCCAAAATAATTAGAGATCTCAAAAAATTGCATGGCATGTCCTTTATGAGACGGATTTTGGCGGAATGTCCCCATTTTTTATTGGTCTTTACTCTTTAGCATAATGTCTTTGTTTTTAACTTGAACGATATAATTCTTCGATATATAAAGCTGGAAATTCTTGTTGTGGCGGAACATAGAATATTAATGATCCATTATTATTAAAATCGTTTGAATATTGATAATTTATGCTAAAATATTTAATTCAAACACTGATTTAGTAATTTACTGTAAGAAGTTCAAAACTCCATTGTTGGGCAAATTGTTGAAAAAGTGTTGAAGAAGACAAAATGAATCTTTTTAATTTGGTGTTATTTGACTAAATTGAGAATTGATGGTTGTTTGTGTTGGTATTTGGAACGTTGTTTCAAATTTGAGATTATTTGAAACATATTTAGGGTATTTTGATCGAAATTGAAGTTGTAAATTTAAAGAACACTTTGTTAAAAAAAAACACAAAAAGATTATGCCAATTGGGTATACCTTGTTGAACAAATTAATATATATGTAGATTAAATATAGCATAAACTCCACCACTCTGGTAAAGAAATCCTTGAAAAGCAAAATTACGCTAATCTGGTAAACTTTGATGAACAACTTAACAGATAGGTAGAGTAAATATATCATAAACTCTATCAATCTAGTAAAAAAACGCTAAAAGGTAATAATTGTGTGTGAATCCGGGGGATTCTCTTTTAAATATTATCAATCTTGGAGATATCGACTAAAACCAACCCCTTAGTGGTACGATGGATAAGTAAAGTTAATCTTGGGATAAAAAATTAGTACCGCCTTATTCCTTGTTTGGTTACTAATCCTGGAATAAGTTATCCTAGGATTAAAAATAGTATCACGATAATTTGTACCTGCCAGAGAGTGGAATAGTAATCGTAGGACAAAATAGTAAAATTAATAATCCTAGGATTAATACAATATACCGAACGGTTAATAAGAAATAATATCAAGATAATTAATCCCTGTATAAGTAATTCTAGTAATCGTGTAGTGTAATATGCACTTTTTACCTTTTTAAAAGTGTAATAGTACGAAATATCTAACTGTTCTTCTTATATTTTCTCTGGCCCCTTATAACTTCTATCAGCTACAAAAAGAAGCGAAAAAACAATATTACGAGTTGTTTATCCTTAAAACGAATAACGAATAAATTTATACGCGGCTTAAAGGATATTGATTTAATTTAACACAAATAATTAAAGAACAATGAATAATTGAATTGAAATGAGAATAAGTGATCAACTGTTAAGAAACTAAGCTCAAAGCAATAACATAAAACAAGAAAATAGACAAAAGATGTAGAGAGCAAGAGAAGAGACCTTATTATTTCTTCTATGTATTCAAGTGTGTACAATGTGATGCCCAAACCCTCTATTTATAGGATGATATAGGTAATGCAAAAGGATGCCATGAACATGGTATTAACTATTGAGATCATGGGGGAAGATCATGGAGGAGGTTATGGAGGTGTGAGAGTTACAACCATAATAGTAAGAAGCAATGGGGATAATAGAGAAGAGTAGTGGGAGTAACTTCTTTAGGAGTTATAAACATCCACTATACAATAATATATTTCATAACACTCCCCCTTGGATGTCTATAGATAATGTGCCTCGTTAAAACCTTACTAAGAAAAAACCCCGTGGAAAAAAATCTTAGTGAAGGAAAAAGAGTACACATATCTTGTAATACGCATTATTTGCTGCCTCATTAAAAACCTTGCAAGAAAAAGAGTACAACGCGTATTTGTCTCCCCCTGATGAAAACATCAATTTGTTTCTCCGAGATGACGTGTTCCGATCTTGTATACCAACTTCTCAAATGTTGAGGTTGCTCATGCTTTACAGAACAGATCACCAAGTTATCAAGCGAACAAATTTGTCGAACATCTATTTAACCGCTCGTTGAAAATTGTGTCTGATAAAGAACTTTGCGAAACATATGCTTTATTCTGTCTCCTTTAATATATCCTTCTTCTAGTTGAGATAAACAAATATCATCGTCTTCACTATTATTGGAATCTTCTCTTCAAGGAAAAGTCACATATTTGTTGTGTGTTGAGTCACTTGCTTTTTCAGTTGCTAGTATATTGACATGACTTGAATAATATGGCAATACTCTCACATACCAATAGACTGTTTGAAGAACAGGCTTCAGAAAATGCCTGCATTTGCATAAACAACAAACCTTGACAATATTTGTTAGAATAAACAAATCTATATCAATGATTTCTTTTGCAGTATAGTACTAATAGTATTCCCGTATCTTTATATAGGAACTAAACTATATCTCGCTAGCATATTTTTATACTCGTGGTTCTAGCAAGATACACAGTGCACCAATTGCAATAGACACAAAAATAAATCATATACACCATGGTTGCTCTAATCCACATAAGGATTTGCTGAAACTTTATAAATGAATTTCTCGGGAACTTAATATGCTTCAGAACAGTTTAAATCCTTCAATGATTTTTATATACGCATATCAAATTTATCGAGTATTGCCATACTCAAATCTGAAAGTAACTGTATCCACCACAAGGGAACATGTTTCCATATAATCAATGCCAGGATATTTACGTAAAATCTTGTGTCACCCCACTGGCTTTATACTTTCAGGTGTTGGGACTATCAGTCCAAAACTTCACCTTTTCCAAGTGAATTTAATCTTGATTGCGTATTTTTGATTTTATTGACCAATCATTTATCTATCCAAATTCCATGACAGATTTGAGCTCAAGATCCTCGTCAATATTAATAATATTGAGCGCTATATTATATCAACAATATCATCGATGATCATTTTACATCGGTTCCATAATCATACAATAAAGACATAACTTATCGAGATCTCATTATTTTCAGGTACCTGAGCCTCTTCCATGAGGTCTTATAAAGTTTTATGTCACGGTGCTCTTACATAGAACTTGCCTCCTTACTATGACCATCTTTATCATTTGCTCCACTCCCTCTTCAAGGAGTTTTATCTTTGGAATTGATTAGTCTATTACACTTCATGCGTTCCATAGACTATGTTCGTCATGAACTTTATTCTATTTGGAGCATTAGCAGCTGAAATATAACAGCAATATTTTTCAAATGAATTATCACTTGAACTTCAAGTTCACATTTTCTTGTACGAAGATCTAAGTACACTCATAATAATTCATTCCATGATTACTTTTTCAGCTACCCATTTTCTCCCCCTAATGTTGGGATCACCAACACATTTCCCAACCTTCTTTGGGAACACATCTTTGTGCATTGTGATGGCACAATTAAATCATATAGAACATCTATATTTCTGGATGAAATTTATTTGGTTCCTAACCCTGAACCAATTTTGATAGGGAGAAGTTATCATAACTTGTTGGCTAGATTCATACAAGTGCTCTTGTATATTAAATAATACACATCATACCAAATTTTTATTTGGAATCTTTGTTCTCATAACCAATGGTTTAGCTTAATTGGAGGCATACAATTTCTGCTAAACCAACTTGTATTTAAACCAGCATTACCAAGATAATTATCATATTTATATTCTGGAACTGTGCTCTAATAATTTGAGCAATCAACCTTGCAAAATCCAAATTGCAAGTTGATAACAAACGCACATGTGACCATACAATAGATGCATCTATTAAAATCATATAATAGTGAACAGTCCACATGGCAGGTGACTGGGCCTATATATATATATATATATATATATATATATCACCTTCTATTCATTCCAAAAAGCAAGGGATTCAATCCAACCTTAACTGGTATATCATGAGAATAAGCAGCACAAGAGAATTCTTGAAGAACCTTCTATTTCTTCAATATATGCCAATGTGAATTCTCAATTAATTTTCGCATCATAATTGAACCGGAATGGCCAACCGGTCATGCCAACTAATATTTGTTTCAGTAAACATTTAATTTACTATGGCATGTGATTCCATCATCATGCTTATACATCTGTAGTACAAATGGAAGAAAAGCTGGGTAACCTTTCATATTTACCCGATATGACTATTGTAATATGAAGATATTCAATCTTCCTTTTATTATAGTCTCAATATGCCAACCACTTTGGCTAATACATTTGAAACTCAAGAAGTTTCTTTTGAGACTTACTACAATATTAATGTCAAGAATAATTTTATTAATCTGGGTAGTAACAAATTCGCTCTTCCGGAGCTCTTAATTGATTTCGTACTACAAGATCTTTTATCACACCATCCATATGGTAAATATCTCCTTCACGGAGAAAATCATATCACAATAATTGTCACGATCGAAGTCATCATAAGCAAAATCATTCTTGCTTTAAGTTTGTCTTTAATAACCTTTTATAATGCATGACATAATATTATTTTGGCGTACCACAAATACGCGATCAATGACATATTCATGTAACCACATTATAATATTCATTATCTTTATTTCTCTCAAATCTCCCATAGAGGTGAGTTGTGGTATTTATATAACCATGCATAAGCATATTCTTATGCATATTTTTCTTCACATATATATCTTCACATTCACTTTCAGGAATGAGCATGCATTTACAATGCTTATCACAAGTCGCATTCTTTCAAAAAATGGACTAAAATCGTCTGAGTGTGCCTCATATTTCCAGACCATATTGATACACAATTCCTTCACCTTTGAAGGATTATTTTGAGAACCCTTACTTTTCTCCTTTTTACATTTACCATAATGATGACTTTATTATTTTGGTCTTTGGTACACCCACGTTCATTGGTCAACCACTTGTCTTCATTTAGACTTATTGTGCACTGCTATAACATTCACTTCAAGAATGGAGCAAATCAAGTGGGACAAGATTCATGCTATTTTCATGAAAAATACATTATTTTCATTAGTCATCATTATATAATCAATATGGTGCATTGGGACTCAAACACAATGCTTTATCCATATAAAGGCATGTTATGTCATAATGAGTTGGGACTTGAACCAACTCTTATCATCATTGTGCACCACAAATCAAACCAAATGTCTTATTATCATACAATGGCATAATAAGCCAAGTGGACTCGCCTTTGAGCCTATCACGATATACTACTTTCTATAATAAGTTTTTTTTTTTCTCGAACTTTAATGAAAGTTCACATTGATCTTTTTCACGAACAACTACATGATCAAATATAAAGGGAATAAAACTATCTTAGCAATACAAAATTTATTTTGACCACAACATAAATTTAAATTCTTATTATTTTTATAAGATTAGAAACCTTCTCAATAGTTAACAGTTCCATAATCTTGGCTTGTAAATTGCCGGAGCAGTACATATGGGAGATAATGTCAAAGCATCGGAATATGCTCTTGTTTGCAACTCGAAAGCATAGGTACTCCATATATATATATATATACATCTGCACAAATAAAACTAAATTTCTAAGTAAAAAAAATTAGACCAAGTCTTAAATACTAAAGTAAGTTAATTGTAAAATTCATGAAAATTGAAAAATGATACTTCCTGTATAATAGAAGCAAAAACATTGATACGGCATACGAGATGCCTAGATTTTCATAGGCTCAACCAAATTGATTCAAGGTTGTTGCTCTCATGGAAGGCTTTCATATATTATAGAAAATATAAGAAGAATATAGCAATTCGTGCTGATAACGTGTTAAGAAACTAAGCTCAAAGCAATAACATAAAACAAGAAAATAGACAAAAGATGTAGAGAGAAAGAGAAGAGAGATTATTATTTCTTCTATGTATTCAAGTGTGTACAATGTGATGCCCAAACCCTCTATTTATAGGATGATATAGGTAATACAAAGGGATGCCATGAACATGGTATTAACTATTGAGATCATGGGGGAAGATCATGGAGGAGGTTATGGAGGTGTGGGAGTTACAACCATAATAGTAAGAAGTAGTGGGGATAATGGAGAAGAGTAGTGGGAGNACCAATATGTTGGAGTAATTAGGCCCCGTGTTAGGCCTAAATGTTAACAACCGTCCACAACCAAGTCCTCGAAATTTGGATATGACTAAATCAGTGGACAACTGAAGAACATAAACAATTACTAAAAGCCAGAATGAATTTTATTGCTTTGATATGCATGCCAATTGTCACGACCCAAAATTCATAAGGTCACGATGGCGCCAGACACCATTGTCAGGCAAGCCAATCATTAAATAGTTGAAATAAATTCCTATTTTAATATTTTTGTAATCATTGCCCTTAACTTATTACGTAATAACTAAAAAAAAACCCGTTAAGTAAATACAACAGTTTAATATTCCATATAAATTACATCCCATACACATCCCAGAACCCGGTGTCACAAGTGCATGAGTAATTTCTAAGAATTTATACAATCATTACAAAGCTTGTCCGAGATACAAATTGGACAATAAAATTTAAAACAAAATGAATACAATACGAGGGAGACTCTGTCAGCTGCGGATCTCCTCCGGATGATACAGCTCGCCTAAGTCTCCAAACCAGCCACATCGTTGTGAAAGTACCTGTGCAATAAAAATGCAAAACAAGTGTAGCATGAGTACGAAAATAACGTGTACTCAGTAAGTATCCCGCCTAACCTTAGAGAGGTAGTGACGAGAGGTCGATTTGACACTTGCTAGAGGTTAATTTATTATAATCAAGTGAGACACTAAGCATGAATGTCATAGGCAATTTATTTAAATATCACGGATAAGGAATATCGGTCCTTCTTATATTTAACACCTTCGTCATTTCAGTTGACAATTTAAATAATAATCAGGGATGAGAACATCAAACTTATTTCACATTTTACACATCAATTCTTCCTCTTTTTAACTGGCAATTAAGGATTTCCTTAGGCCGATAAACATGTATAAATCACAGGAAATACGCAGCAATTATCATGCTCAAGAAATACCGGAGGTTGAACGGCACGGACCAACAATAATAAACTGTGCACTGCCGAAGGGTCGAACGGCTCGAACCATAGATGCATCTATTTTCCCCGCTCGCGAATCAATCATGCGACACAGTCAACATAATAACAATACGGCTAGCCTGCTCGCGAATCATACATGCGACTCAGGTGCTCATATACACTTATTCACATAATAAATCCACATTTTTATCAAGAACACGGCTTCTCAAGAAAATGATAAAATTCTTCTTAAAGGAACACGGAAAATAGCATTTAAATCTTTGTTTTGAAACTCATTTGCCAAGTTTAATAATATTCAATAATATAACCTTATCAGGAATACAATTATCCATGGAGGAATCAATTCTCTTTCTAGGTGATTAAGAAATGAACTCTAGTCTTCTTAGGGATTCAATTTATTATTTCGATCATATTAGCGGTCTAATATTACTGGCAAGATCACAAGTACAACAAGTAAGGTATGCTAGTGGGTCCTAGACTATCCGGACATGGCATAATAGTAGCTACGCACAGACTCCCGTCACCACGTGCGTACGTAGACCCCGCAGATAGTAGCACATACTTAATTAGTTCACCTAGGGGGATAATTCCCCGTCACAAAGTTAGAAAGGAGACTTACCTCGCTCCGAAATTCCATAACCGGCTTCCAAGCCCTTCCGACGACTCCAATGGATGCAGATCTCCCCAAAATTACCAAATAATGGGCAAAGCAACGAAAATTCATTCTAATACTCGTAACAAATTCAAATTATATATTTTACCAACTCCGCTCAGTGAATTGACCAAAATGCCCTTGGGCCCACGTGCCCGGATTCCGAAATTTATCGAAGATATAACCTACCCATGGCCTTACTAATTCAAATATACAATTTACTCTAAATTCCATGCTCAAATTCGTGGTAGAAATCCAAAATAAAATTTCTAGGTTTTCTTCCAAAAATCCCATTTCCCTACTAATTTCCATGTTTAAATTCATGTATAATCCTTGTATCTAACTCAAAAAATGGGAGGAATTTACTTACTTTGTAATGCATGATGAAAATCCCCCTTTGGAGCCTTCCCAAAATTCGCCATGCCAAGTGAAAAACGAAGAAATGGCCAAGAAATCCCGATTTTAAAACATTCTGCCCAGGCCTATTTTCGTACCTGCGATCAATACCTCACACCTGCGCTCTCGCAGGCGCGCCCAAGAGCCCGCACCTGTGTCTTCCTTCTCCTCCAGTCGGATCCGCACCTACGCCCCATCTTTCGCATCTGCGCCTTCGCAGGTGCGGAAACTGCATTGCACCTGCGCTCCCAGCCAAGCCAGCAAACTCTCGCACCTGCGGCACCAAAGCCGCACCTGCGGCCAAATCCTCGCAGGTGCAGTCGCACTAGACACCAGCAACTTCAGCTCTTCTTGAAACTCCAACTTGATCCGTTAACCACTCGGAATCCACCCGAGGCTCCCGGGACCCCGTCCAATTACACCAACTTTTTCCAAAACATAATGCGGACTTGCTCGAGGCCTCAATTCACATCAAACAACATCGAAACCACGGATCGCACTAAAATTCAAACTTTATGAACTTGAAATTTCAAACTTCCACCTCCGATGTTGAAACCTATCAAATCACGTCCGATTGACCCCAAATTTTGCACACAAGTCATATTCAACATTACAAACCTGATCCAACTTCCGAAATCGCATTCCGACCCCGATATCAAAATTGCCACTTACGGTCGGATTTCTCAAAAACCTTCAAATTTCTATCTTTTGCCAAATGACTTCAAAATGACCTACGGACATCCGAATTCACTTCTGATCGCGCTCCCAACTCCAGAATCACCATACAGAGCTATTTTCAGGTTCAGAATCCCAAACGGACACCAATATCACTGAAATGCGCTTCAATCCAAACTTAGAAAATTTCTTCAAAAATGCTGACTTCCACAATACACACTGAAATGCTCCCGGGTTATCCAAAACCTGATCCGGACATACGCCCAAGTTCAAAATCATCATACGAACATGCAAGAACCTTCAAATCCTAATTCGGAGGTTGTTTACTCAAAATTCCAATCTTAGTCAATTTCTCCAACTTAAGGCTTCCGAAATGAGAATCTTCTTTCCAAATTAACTCTAAACTTCCCGAAATTCAACTCCGACCACGCCCACGGGTCATAATACCTGAAATGGAGCTGATCAAGACTTCAAACCACTGAAGGACGTGCTAGAGCTCAAAACGACCGGTCGGATCGTGACACCAATAGTGTCCAAAAAAAGATAGGGTTCTCCTCTTTATATAGTAGAGGGGTTTAATTCCTAATACAAGTCTAAATAAGGTAAAAATCCTTTCTTTCCTTTTCTTTCAAGAAAACACGATCTATAGCCTATACTGAGCATGATCTGTGCTGTAATACTCGGCTGATGAGGGATATTCCTGCTCTTCGTTTGTCTTCTTTAACTGTCCTTTCCTTTATCATCGTTCCTTCGTATTGTTTGTCGCGTCCCTTTTTCTCGCGAAATCGGGTTTCTACATTGACAACTCTTTTAAAAGGGAAGAAATGGTTATTAAAAGAGAGTCTCCACCTAACGGATTAAGGTACGTTAGGGAACCTATTGCAAATGACTCAGATTTACTAGTTGCGTCACCAAAAATTGGTTAAGGGCTCAAATTACCTCGAGGAGAAGGAGTTAGGCACTACTTGAGGTCCACGAAAATGGGTCTAGGATGAACTCAAATCATGTGAATTAGTGTAACAGAGAAAAGAGGGAATTATTTTAATAGGAATGGGGGGTCCTAAGTTTTTTAGCCTAAAGGATCACCCCGTACAACATAGTTAATACTTCATAATTCCCCCAAGACGGGGGTGTTACTCATATTATTCAGCAGACACAGACTATCATCTCCAGCTACCCGAATTACTATCTTTAAGTTATTTACCTAAAAGCGCTCTAATCAATTCTAAATCGTTCCCTATGCGTGATCTACCCGTCCCTTACCTATGATCCATGAGGCATTTGGACCTCTATTTTGGATGGTTCTAGACTCAACTTAGGTTGCTCAAAATGGTAAAACTAGGCGACATACAAAAACAAGTTGGAATTTCATATAAAAGCAAATAAAGGCTCAGATTAGCCTCCACGCATTAGGTAGCAAATGCACGGAAATAGATTAGGCGTATTGACAGTTTCAACAGTTAAGGTTATTAGGTCCTATAGACATGCTCTCTATATGATTCTGCATTTTAATCATTCTGGCAGTTATGTAAAGCAATTCCTAAGTGACTGCGTAGTTTCCTACTGATTATAAGTAGAAGCGGTTAAACCTATACACATGTCATCTAGGCGATTTATTCAGCAGTTGACAGTTATAACAACGAAGGATATTCAGAATTACTCAGTTGTTCTTATAGGCATGCTTTCTAGTGACATTTAGCAAGACACTATATGAAGTTTCAGTTTTAGTATTTAGCACAGATGGTAATTACCCTATAGACTGACTTCTACTTTTGATGATTGAAACTGCTATTAGTTCTTATAGACACACATACTAACTGAGCAAGTGTGACAATTGATTAAACATACAAGCATGATTTCTAAGGAGGCAGATTTGAATATGTTGCAATGTAAGTTGAATCTTAGTTATTTTATTTCATATAGGCATGGTGTCTAATCATGTAAAGCAAAGTAGGCAGGATATTCACAAAACTTATTTGAGCCAAAGCAAATTCCTATAGGCAGGTTTTCTACAGAGCATATTTGAGCCAAAGTAAACCTCTATAGGCAAGTTATCTAACACACAAAAGCAAATAGAGTAAACATCTAGGCCAATTTTCTAACATACAATAGCAGAATATTTTTGAATAAAGTAAAGCATATAGGCATGTTATCTAACATACAATAGAAAATAGAGTAAACATATAGGCAAGTTTTCTAACATACAATAGCAGAATGTTATCAAACAAAGTAAAGCCTATAGTCAGATTATCTAACATACAGTAGCATAAAGTAAACACTTATAGGCATGTTATCTACGCATTTCATGCAAAATATAAAAAATAAGCCTATTTTCCCAATTTATTATTGCCCCAATTGTTATTACAAATAGTTATTACAGACCAGCATTGAATGAATGAATTAAAAAGTATATAAACTATAGGAAGCCTGCAGCAGGCCCAAATACTCCTGGACATGCCTGGCCTTCAACTCAAAATAACTCCAAAAAGCCCATGTTCATTGATACACAGTGACCAACAGTGAATGATTCACATCTATCTCAAGGATAAGCATACCAAGCCCAAATCTCTAGCGTGTCAGAGTTCCCAGGGGCTTCAAGAACCTCGGGCAGTGCTCACACTAGAGAAGAATGATCAGAACAGTTCAAGGAAGACTATGGACCAAATCCCGGTGTGTTAGAGTTCACGAGGGTCTCATATGAACCCTGAGCAGTGCTCACACCAAGAAGGCTTGGGGACAATACTTAAATTGATTTGGCTTTCAGCTAGCAAAGAGTGAGAATTCAAAAGAGTAGGATAGAATTAGGGAGTGCATTTAGGGTCAAAATCACACATAGAACAAACAAATTTGAAACTAAGCAGACTTGATAAATTTTTGAAAGTTTAACAAAGTCATATGCTAATAAGGACCAGTTCATGCCTCACAAAGATGACAAAGACTTCTTATCAGGCTATATCAAAGAAGGGAGCTAATTGATCAAGACTAAGTCAGGAAATATTAATTAGCAGTAACAATTTAACAAAGGTATCATAACATGGCGAGCACAAAACCAGATAAGTAACATGGCAACAAGTTTAATAACAAGCTAACGAGTCTACCAAGGCATACATAATTAACTAGTTCTTAAGGAAAAGTATCAAAGCATGCTTAATGCTAAAAGATAATCCTAAGTTACACAGAGTTAAGCAAATTTCACTAATTGATTTACTGAGTTCAACATGTCTAAAATAAAGAAAGTAACTAGTCTAATAATGACAACATATTAAACGAGTAATGAAGTAGAAAGGATTCAATAACTTACCAGTTCAGATGAAACAGAAAAGGAATCTAACATTAACCAATTGTCACCAACAGTAGCAAACAATAGAGGATTTCTGGCCTTGGCTTCCAGCCAACCATGAATCAAATCACAGACTAGTAGCTATAGAATAACAGTGTATAGTTTGTTTAGGGTAGTGAGAATATTTAGAATTCTGAGTCCCTTTAAAGGGGAATTGGGGAGGGTTTTAAATAGCACTGAATTAGAACACACAACTATGGCAATAATTAGTCAAACTACTAGAAAGGAAAGCAGTTACAGTTAATAAGGAAAGAAAAATTTGAAACCCTAATTTAGGTAAAACTTACAAAATTGGCATAAATAACAAGTAAAGAGATGCATATAGACATATAAACAGAGACTTTAACAAAGTAATTAGAGAATCAAACAGATTTGGGTTTGATTTTGAAGAATCAAAAACCCCCAAATTTAGGGCAAGTAAAAATCGACAGAAATTAACAAAAAGAGTTATAATAAGATGCACATATAGACGAAAATAATTAAAGGATCGAACCAGATCTGGTTCAATTTTGAAGAATCAAAAACCCTAAATTTAGGGTAAGTAAAAATCGACAGAAATAACAAAGAGAGTTATAATAGGATGCACAGAGACATATGGACGGAAACATTAAAGGAAAAATAATTAAAGAATCTAGAACCAAATTAGATCTAGAAAGATCTGAAACCTAGTTTTAGGGCAAGTAGGAAATTGCAAAGATTCTCAGAGATTCATACCATAAAAGAAACGAGAACGAGCACAGACATAAAGAGTCAAAGATCTGAACCACTTTTAGTTCGAAATTAAAGAGATCTGCTTGCCATGTTAGGCAAGCAATTATGTAACACCATAAGCGAGTAACCAGTAGTGAGAGGTGGTCAACAAGGTAAGGGAATCATTGATTTATTCCATTGTAGGGTCGGAATCAAAGGGATAATAGGTTGACGGTGCTAGGGTTTCCTCAGAAGAGAAGGAGAAGAGAGAGCACTTAAGGGCGACTGGGTTTGGAGAATGAGGGGATTAGGGTTGGGGCGATTAATTAAATTGGGGGAAATAAATGAGGGTCGTTGATCTTGCCGTTGATCTTGAAAGATCAACGGTCAGGATTTAAAAGAGATTGGTTCAGGTATAAAATGGGTATGGTGACTGCGCTAGGTGTTGGGCTGCACTATTTTGAAAGTATATATATATATATATATATATATATATATATGAAAATATGAGGGAAAAATTGGGTATCAACATAGCTCGAACTAGAGTCTCTCTGGGTTCCGCCATGCTCGATTCCGTCTGCTTTTTGTTCCGATCTGCGGGCACCCCGGGTCTCACTCGAGCTAGTAACGAGTAATGTTGTTCCTCTTATCACGGAAAATCGGAGGTAACTCTAACCCCGATTTTACCCGTGTACAGATAGTCCCCTCACTTCTCAGAGAGTAGATTATAGGAGCGATCAGAAGTGACTAATTGACCCCGGTTTCTTCTCTCGCACACCATGAGAAAGTTGACAAATCGAAATTTCCTATCAGTCACGTTGCTATGACTCTGGACACGCGTCAGCCATCGGTTGATCATCCTTGGTAGTTACCTAATTCAAAATGTCGTACATTCATTACCCTTTCCCTATAATAGTTCGAGTTTCCTATATTCACTTTTTTACTTTCTCATTTCGAACTTACTTAATTTACCCTCGAGTTTGTCATATCCTCATCCATTCATAGATCATTCACATCTTCATAACTTGTTCTTAATATCTTTATACCTTCATAGCTTATCTTCAAATATTCATAGTTCATCTTCAAATCTTCATAACTTACCTTCAAATCTTCGTACTAAATCCTCAAACCCTTAAATCTTCATTTTCTCAGATAGAGATAGCTAAGACTTCAAAATAGGTATCTCCAAACACCGCACCGATGACTTCTTTCTTGGATATCGGAACCAAGACAGTGCCTCTGGTAGTGTCCCCGGTACCTCCTCTTACAAATTTTATCCCTAGCGGCTGCTCCATAGATAATGACTTTAAAGTCGAGAAAGCCTCCTCACGAAGGGATCTGGGTAAGGAAGCGGGAAGGTACATTTGCTCAATTACTAAGAAGACGCTCGAGGCAGTCCTAGAGGAATGTAAATGGGACGGTAAGGACATAGTCGTTCTCAGCCCCGACGAGGTCATCACGACATACGTGGAAGGATACTTAAGTGTTTACACATATCCTTACACGTTTGGCCATGTTGACACGGTTGTCTTCGAGTTCTATAAGAGGTACGAAATTTGCTTGGGGCAAGTTCACCCATGTTTTTGGAGGATCGTGATTGTTCTCTCACTTTACAAACAACACGGAGGAGCCTTGGTTCACAGTCAATCGCCTTCTCTAAGTCTACAACCCCCGAATATTTCGAGGGGGGTTAATCAAACTTGCCCGTCGGGAAAAGTGTAAGGCCCCATAAAACTATTTCACCTAGTACCCGTGGTTCCGTGGTGCCGAGGTAGGGGAGTTGAAGAAATGATTTTTTTTTCCAGAACAAGGCGTTTCTGTGGTCCACTATGCAACCGCAAAACCACTTTGTGGGTCGTAGATCGGCTGTGGAGTGAAGCAGAACTTGAGCCAATTTTGAGGACCATTATGCAGCCCAGTATGCGACCGCATAATCATTTCATGGCCCGCACAATCTATCGTAGAACTAGTATGAAGATTCTCGAAGGGAGATTTTACGGCGCTATGCGACCACATAACCGTTCTGTGGGCCATATAATGACCGCATAACTGTCTAGGCCTGCCCAATTTTTGGGGCCATTTCTGTGGTCCCTTTTGCGGACTGCATAGTCATTTTGCGGTACGGTCTGCGAATGCAGACCTTGTTTCATAATTTTAAGTTTTGAAAAAATTCACCCGACCCCATTTTTATAAAAACAACTTGGGGGTTATTTTGGCTAGTTTCAACTGATATTTTAGAGAGAGGAAAGTGGTTTAGAGTGAGAGGAGGAAATTCCTAAGGCATTGTTCATACATCCTTCCTCAAGACTTTGAGAATTAACAAGGTCTTCATCCAAGAGGTAAGGTTCCATACCCTAGTCTTCAATTTCGAGTTTGGGGTAGAAGATGGGTAATGAGGAGTGTGATTCTTAGGTATAGGGGTGTTATATATGCATGCATTTACCAACAAAGTTGTGGGAAGGTTGTTGAGCTAAAACGGGTAGATATTGGTTTGTGGGATGAATGAATCCACCATAGGAGGACCTTGAAATCATAATGCCCGCCTAGTGTTTAATAAAATGCTCAAATGAGCTAAAACCACAAATATCCTCCTAATTTGTGTTCAACTTTGTTATGTCCCAAAATAGATTGGGGTTGCTAGGGTTTCTGGAACATTGTAGTGATTTAAGGAAAGCTCAAGGTAAAGTATGTTGGCTAAACTTCTCCCTTAGAATTAAATCCCACGATGTTCGCGTAAGTCTCACGTTGTAACGACTCGGCCGGTCGTTCTGAGAGTTTAGCCCCATTTCCCCCCCCCCCCTTTCTGCTTCACTTTGTGTTGTTTATCTCATTTATGTTATGTTGGGTCAGTTGGCTCAGGTTCGGACTGATTGTGGAGAGAAATGAGACACTTAGTCTCTTAAGTTTGGTTATTTAGTGGAAAAGTCAACTGAAAGTTGACTTATAGGTATATGATCTCGGAATGTAGTTTTTATGATTCGGGTAGCTTCGTTAGGTGATTTGGGACTTAGGAGTGTGTTCGAAATGTTATTCAGAGGTCCGTGGTAGAATTAGGCTTGAATTGGCGAAATAAGATTTTTTGCGATTCTCGGTCGGCAGTGGAAAATTAACTATCGGGGTCGGAATGAAATTCCAGAAGTTGGAGCAGGTTCGTAGTGTCATTTGGGATTCGTGTGCAAAATTTTAGGTCATCCGGATGTGGTTTGGTTAGTTTCAGCATCGTTGGCGAATTTTAGAAGTTTAGAAGTCCTTAAGCTTGAATTTCGAGTAAATATGGGGTTTTGGTGTTGTTTTGGGTGTTCCGAGGGTTCGACTAAGTCCGTGGGATGATATGTGGTGTGTTGGTATAATTGGTTGAGGCCCCGAGGGGCTCGTAATTAATTTCGGATGGTTAACGGAGGTTTGGACTTGGAAATTGTAGATAGGATGCTGCTGGTGCCAGGTTATTGGTGTGTCCGCACTTGCAGATTGGGGACCGTAGGTGCGATAGTCGCAGGAGCGAGAGGCGATCGCAGATGCGGAGAAGGTCGCAGAAGCGGAGTGGTTGACCGTACCTGCGGGCCTGCAGGTGCGAGGCATGGGGCGTAGGTGCAGAAGTTGGGGAATAAGTGGGAACTCGCAGATGCGCACCTGGAACCGCATGTGCGAGTCCGCAGGTGTGAGCACAGTGACCGCAGGTGCGGAACCCCTGGGCAGAGTACATAAATTCCAGCCTTCGCGAATTTTCTTATTTCCACCATTTTTGAAGACGTGTATAGAGCTTTTTGAGGGGTTTTGAATATGGATTCAAGGGGAAATGCATTGAGGTAATATTCTTGAACCTCATGCTTGATTCTATGATAAATTCTATCAAATTAAGCATGAAATTTGTGGGATTTAAGGAAGAAATTGGGGATTAGGGATTGAAAATATGAGATTTAAATGTGAGGATTTGAGAGGTCATTTGTCGTCGGATTTTGATGTTTTTGGTATATATGAACTCGTGAGTGAATAAACATCTCAGTTTAGTAATTTTTGTCGAGTTTCGAGATGTGGGCCCAGGGGTCGGCTTTGGCCAAATTTGGGATTTGTGATGTAATTTGATAATTTTGATGTGGGCTTCGCTCTTTTAGGATATATTAATGATATTATACTAATTTTGGTTAGATTCAGGGCGATTTGTGGCTGACTCGAGCAGCAAGGGCATTTCGAAGTAGAGTTTTGGCTTGATTGAGGTAAGTAGCGCTTCCAAACTTGGTTCTAAGGGTTTGAAACCCCGAACTATGTGTTATGTGATTTGAATTGGGTGACGCACATGCCAAGTGACGGACATGCGGGCGTGAACCGTGAGACTTGTGACCTGGTTCATTCTATGGCATCGTTTAGTGGTTATTTCTTGTTAATATTGGTGCTTCTATCAATGCGATTAAAGTAAACATGTTGGAAATCATGCTAGATATTATGATTAAGGCTTCACACCGATATTTTTGACACCTGAGTGGTCATTTATTGCGGTCATCTCATGTGTTTCATTGATATTATATACTCAGTCCTGTCATTTCATATCATATCATGTCTTAGTCTCGATAATTGTTGTTTTACACATTATATCATTTATTCAGGCTAGTTCATGCATTGTGAGCCCATGTGAGCAAGACTGGAGAGTGATGACTGAGTGAGGAAGAGAGCCTGATATTGAGTAACAGTTGTGGGATGGGGCTGCATGCCGCAACATGTTACATTGATTATGCCTGGATCTAGCTTATGATAGCGCTTGGGCTGTAGGAGCCCCTCCGGAGTTTGTAACACACTCCTAGTGAGCACAGTGATATTTGAGGGATGGACCTTCCCTGGACATGGATCTTGTCCGAAGAGTTTATGCTTGGAGATGGATTTTCTCCACGTGGCGGGATTGTCCTGTTTCCATCCATACTGAGCGACTGAAGTCAGTGACGTGTGTACGTATTCTGGGATAGATCTTCCCTAGGTCGTTGAGCTATATATAGTACCGAGTAGTTGTGAGGTGTATCATTATCTGGAGATGGATCTTCTCTTTAGGGTTGGATCAGCCTTCCTCAGTACTGAGTGACTTCTGTCTGATGTGTATGTATTCTGGGATGGATCTTCCCTGGGCCATGTGAGCCATATACAGTACTGAGTGGACGAGTATTGGAAAGTGGGAGCACATTGTGCATTTCATACTGTTGATGCATTGGCATGTAAAATACGTCGAGGTATATATGTTAAACTATTCGGAACTGTGTTTATCTGATCACTTCGAGCTGTGTAGTTAACTGAATGCATGCCTAAATTTTTGTACATTTATTCTGTCATAAATATAGAGGTTTAGTCCATCACTACCTCTCAGTCCACAAGTTGGGCTTGTTACTTACCGAGTTGGTGTACTCACGTTACTCCCTACACCTTGTGTGCAGATTCAGGTGCCAGGATTGAGTGAGAGCTGGTTTACTCTCTTTGGAGCACTTCAGAGATTGCAAGGTAGCTACACGGCGTCCGCATCCTTGCCTTTCTCCTTCCTATTTAGTCATTTTTGTTTATTCTTAGACTTGTTGTATTAAGGGAACAGTACCAGATTTTGTATTTCCTTTTAGTTGCTCATGACTGATGACTCCAGATTTCGGGGCGTTATTCAAATGTTTTACCTAACTTTATTTGTTTTGAAATGCTAAAATGGAAGATTTATGAAATAATGGTAAATATTGAATCAAACGAAAGGTTTCTTATGTTATGCATAGTGAATTGGCTAGCCTAGTATCACGATAGGCGCCATCATAACCGGGTTGGTTTTCGGGTCATGACAGTTGGTATTAGAGCCCTAGGTTATATAGGTCTCACCAGTCATTAACAGTTTTAGTAGAGTCTTGCGGATCAGTACAGAGACGTCTGTACTTATCTTTGAGAGGCTGCGGAACCCTTAGGAAATCTCACATTCTTGAATTCTTATCGTGCGAATCTATCAATTCTGGTAACTAAATTTCGATTATTTCATTCTCTTACAGATGGTGAGGACACGTACTACCGGTCAGGATGATCAGCCACCAGTTGGGCCTGTGAGATGGCGAGGCCACGGTCGAGGATGTGGTAGAGGGAGGGTGTAGCCCGCGCAGCGGCCGGGGCAGTACCTATGGACCCTCCAGTTATTCCAGATCAGGTCCCAGTCGCAGATGTTGCAGTGGGACCGGCTCAGGCACTAGCTGTGCCTATTGTTATTCTGGGTCTTCAGGAGACTTTGGCCCAGATTTTGACCGCATGCACCAGTCTTGCTCAGGCGGTCGCTATTTCTACATCAGCAACTAGTTCTCAGGCCGGGAGAGGCACTCAGACCCCTGTCGCCCGTACTTCCGAGCATGTTGTTCATGGACTTTAGACACCAAGGGCAGCCCCAGCCCAACCGGTTTCACCTGTTCAGGATTTTGCGATTCCTGTCATGCCAGATGACGAGCAACGCAGGTTGGAGAGGTTTGGTAGACTTCAACCTCTGACTTTCAGTGGTACTGAGGGCGAGGATGCCCACAGTTTATTAGACAAGTGTTAGAGGATGCTTCGTATAGCAGGGATATTGGAGACTAGTGGGGTCTCTTTTACTACTTTCCAGTTTTCTGGAGCTGCCTTTACTTGGTGGGAGGCTTATGAGAGGCGTAGGCCTGTTGGCGCAACGCCCCTTAATTGGCAGGAGTTTTCCACTCTCTTTTTAGAGAAGTATGTTCCATAGTCCCGCAGAGAGGAGCTGCATAGACAATTTGAGCAGTTGCGTCAGGATGAGTTGACAGTGACACAGTATGAGATGAGATTTTCAGAACTTTCCCATCATGCTATTTGGTTGGTCCCTACAGACAGAGATAGGATTAGGAGGTTCATTGATGGCCTCACATATCAACTTCGTATTCTTATGACTAAAGAGAGTATCAGGTGCTACTTTTGAGCAGGTTGTTGATATTTCCCGGGAGATTGAGTCAGTCCGTCACCAGGAGCGGGATGAGAGAGAGGCCAAGAGGCCTCGAGGATCTGGTAGTTTTGGTGGTGTTCCTTCAGGAGGACAGTTTCAGCACGGCAGAGGTTGTCCATTCAGGTAGGCTCAGCCAAGTCGCTCAGGTTATTGTGGTGGATCAGCTGGTCGTGATCCTCACAGTTCACATCAAGGGCACCCATCATTCAGTGCTCTACCAGCTCAGAGTTCATCTTGTGCACCATCGGTTCAGGGTTCATCTATGCATGGTTCTTCTAGTGGTTATCGTGATGCTAAGGGTTCCCTTTAGTCCCCAGTGCCATTCTTCGAGAGGGGTTGCTTCGAGTGTGGAGATGTGAGTCATATCAAGAGGTTTTGTCTCCGTCTTATGGGAGGTACTTATTAGCAGAGGAGCCAGCCCGCGACTTTAGTCCCAATTACTACACCACCCGCCTAGGCAGCTAGGGGTGGGGGTTAGGTAGCTAGGGGTCGCCCTAGAGAGGGAGGTCGATCCGGTGGTGATCAAGCCCGATTTTATGCACTTTCAGCCAGACCAGATGTTATGGCTTCAGATGTCATGATCCTAGGTATTGTATCAGTCTGTCATGAGATGCTTCAGTTTTTATTTGATTTCAGTCATTCATGTTCATATGTTCATCATATTTTGCCCATTCTCTGGTTATGCCCCGTGAGTCTTTAGTTACATTCATTTATTCGCCTTGGAGGCGATACTCTTGTTATGGACCGCGTGTGTGCCAGTCATGTGTGGTGTCTATTGGGGGTTTGGAGACCCGAGTGGATTTGTTATGGCTTAGTATGGTAGATTTCGATGTGGTTTAGAAGGGGAAAATCCTGAATTCTTAGGTAGCACGGACGATCTCAGATGAT